>LPNX010104778.1:536707-621643 GCA_001517045.1 Pseudotsuga menziesii | reverse complement strand
GGTATATGCTTTTGTTTGAGGTCTGCTATGAGTTCATGGTTTAGCAGGAAACAGTCCAGTGTTTCTCTTAGCACGGTTGAAGCAGAATACATAGTAGATTCTTCTACTAAGTTGTGAAGCCATATGGCTTCAGAATATGATATCAGGTCTCTTTGACCTGAAGATGGACACTACAATTATTCTATGTGATAACCATAGTTGTGATGACAAAGAACCCTGTGTTTCGACGTAACATGTAGAAATTCGGTATTTCTACATACAAGATAAGATGCAGATGATGATACTGTAGATGGAGATGATGGTGATTCACTATTTCTATGCTGAATATAGAGATGATGATGTTTCAGTATTCCCATAGTGAAGATATAGATGATGATGATTTTAGTATTCCCATACTGAAGATATAGATGATGATGATTTCAGTATTCTCATACTGAAGATATAGATGATACTTCAGTATTTACATACTGTAGATACAGATGATGGTGATTCCGTATTTCTATATTGAATATAGAGATGATGATGCTTTCGGTATTGACATACTGGAGATACAGATGGTGATAGTTTAGTATTCACATACTGAAGATGTAGATGATGATGGTTTGGATGATGATGTGCTGACGAAGCCTCTACCTCGAGTAGAGTTCGAACACTTTCGAGACAAGCTTGGTGTTGTTCAGAAAGACCTTCCTTGAAAGGGGGAGTAGTGATGTTGTAGTGGGATTGTATCATCCCTGGGCATTTTCCCTAAAGTGATCCGAAGACCTCAGTCCTCGAGAATGATGAGGGATTGTATCATCCTGGGACATCTGTCCATAATAGATCCGGTGACCTTGGTCCTCAAGAACGTGGTGGGATTGTATCATCCCTAGGCACTTGCCCTAAAGTGATCCGGAGACCTCGGTCTTCGAGAATGAAGAGGGATTGTATCATCCTGGGACATCTGTCCATAATAGATCTGGTGACCTCAGTCCTCGAGAATGTGGTAGGATTGCATCATCCTTGGACATCGTCCTAAAGTGATAGGGACTGATTCTCCCATAATCAATTCAGTGGCTTCGGTCCTCGAGAATGTGGTAGGATTGCATCATCCTTGGACATAGTCCTAAAGTGATAGGGACTGATTCTCCTGTAATAAATCCGGTGGCTTCGGTCCTCGAGAATGTGTTAGGATTGTATCATCCTTGGACATAGCCCTAAAGTGAAAGGGACTAATTCTCCCGTAATCAATCCGGTGGCTTCGGTCCTCGAGAATGTGGTAGGATTACATCGTCCTTGGACATAGTCCTAAAGTGATAGGGACTGATTCTCCCGTAATCAATCTAGTGGCTTTGGTCCTCGAGAATGTGGTAGGATTGCATCGTCCTTGGACTTAGTCCTAAAGTGATAGGGACTGATTCTCCCGTAATAAATCCGGTAACTTCGGTTGTCGAGAATGTGGTGGGATTGTATCATCCCTGGACTTTAAGTCCAAAAATGATCCAAAGACTTTCTATCTTTGAGTTGTGGATTGCAAGTTGTTGCTGATGATGATGATGACATACTGATCGAAAGATCAGAGTATGATGACGTATTGATCGAAAGATCAGAGTATGATGATTATGACATACTGATCTAAATATCAGAGTATGATGATGACGCACTATGATTATGATGTTTCTTATTGAAAGATTAGAGTATGATGATGATGCTTTTGATCAAAAGATCAGAGTATGTTGATGATGTTTATGATCGAAATATCAGAGTATGATGATGATGTTTCTGATCGAAAGATTAGAGTATGATGATGATGTTTCTGATCGAAAGATCAGAATGTGATGATGATTATGATTGACAGATCAGAATATGATGATGATGATGATGCTGCTGATCGAAAGGGCAAAGTGTTGATGATGATATTGCTGATCGAGAGATCAAAGTACTGAACATGTTGCTGCTGATTGAAAGGTCAAGGTGATGAAGATGTTGTTGCTGATCAAAAAGTCAAAATGATGAAGATGTTGATCGAAAGGACAAAATGATGAATATGTTGTTTTTGATCGAATAGTCAAAGTGCTGAAGATGTTGCTGATCGAAAGGTCCAAGTGCTGAAGATGACGTTGCTAATTGAAAGATCAAAATGCTGAAGATGTTGCTGATCAAAGACTGAAGATGTTGCTAATGATGAAGACTGAAGATTGAAGATGAAGACTACATGATGTTGAAAAGCTTCCAATGATTTATAGATGTGTTACCCTGCTAATGTTGATGATGTCCCCTATCTCTACTCTTATTGTTGTTGATGTTGCTGTAGAATACCCTTGCTGTAGAATACCCTTCTCATTAAGGGGGAGTGTTGAAATATTGTAACTTCAAAGAATATTCTATATGTATCTTTTTGTGGTCCCTGATGGTCCTACCGAGAGAACCACTTGTATTACAATGTACCCTGATGCTCCTAATTGGAAGAACTAATAAGAGTCATGAGGTAGTCCCCTCTAATTGTAAAGGTGGGTCATCAGCACCCCAGTGTGGTTACTTGATCCTACATGATTTAACTCGAGCCTACATGTCAAATGAGTTAACTTAAGTGAACGGATGAACATAAATAGAGGTGTAGTGCTCCTCATTTGTGACACACACACTCTCACTTGTGTAGCGCATTAGTGGAGAAGAGAAGTAGCTGGAGAAGGAGGAGGATCAGGATTTGATCTCCTTGCTGGTTTTATCTTTTATCTTTTTGGGGCATCTATATTGAGGAAGCTTTTGCTGGGTTTTTCCCTTTAGGGTTTTCCCAGGATAAATCTTTGTGTTCCTTTTTTATGGTTGTGCTTGTCTATCTTTCAGTGATCCTGTTTATATGCTTTTGTCATGAAAATGAAATGAAATATGGATGTCTTAGCTAAGCATATGAAAAATTTAACATATATCACCATGGATTTCCTCATGTCCTAAGTATAGACATAAGTAGATGTGTTTTATTACTTCATAGACCTTGTATCGTAATAAGCATATTGATATCTCTTATTCCTATGGTCATCGAGCTATCTCATACTTTTACTCGACCAAGGCTATATGTATAGTCTAAATACCATTGGTAAGTTAACCTCATGGATATATGTAATCCCTGATCAAGTGACATAATGGATATGTGGATAAGAATCCCATTGCTAAGGTAACATCATGGCTATACTTCTATCATATATGCCTAATTTGTTCACTTTATTACAAAAAATTAAGAAATGAACCTATGCTAATAAAAGCATATGGGTGAATAAGGAGAATCCACATTACTACATAAGTTAAGGGGCCATTTTAGGTATAGGGCATATAAAGATGGATAAGAATAGTAAGCCTAGGTATGCCCTTATTTTACGTATTACTTAATACCTATATTACATAATGTTAATGGACACTGCTATTATTACCATAATAAAAACGAGCTTAAGAAATGGAGTTTAGTATTATGAAAATTACTATAATCTAGCTTCTTAGTGCTACCCCAAAGCTACTTACATGTATGGAAGAAAAGAAATCTATCCTGAAACCTGGAATTGAGTCTCCTTTGACAATTGAAAAATAGAAAATGCCTTGTAGTGGGATGTGCAATTCACATTAAAAGGAACATCTGTATATTTCTCTTATGTAATGACAACAATTTCCTAACACCTAATGTTGGATCTAACAACAATGATACCGGATTTATTCCAACTATTGCAGTGCTCTATGACAGTCATGATGGTCCTTTTGACCAGTCTTCCTTGTTCTTTCACATTATGAGAACAGAGCATAAAAATTTAATATTTATGTATACTCTGAAAGAGAGAACCCTTAATGAATTGTGTCATACATGAGCCATGGAGTTAGATTAAGGAGTTTTTGGACTATTTCTTGACTCTATAGACAATTTTCATTCATTTTGATTTTGTTGAATCAGTAATAGTGAATCTCATATAGATATTGGGTCCAAGCCATTTTATATGATATCAGAGGTTTCAATGGTTGAGTGAAGCCCCGAGTCATACATGGCAGACATGTCCTCGAGTGACCATAACATGGTTTGGAGTGGATTTAATAATCATGGCATAATAATTTAACCCTTCCCCTTTATTAAATAATACAAGATACTCAATAGATTGCATTCCATTATGGGATGGGCCTCTCTGTCCAAGAAGTGAAAAGTTTGGGTCTGTCCAATCAAAATGTGGAAGGAAAATTTTATCGGTATCCTTCTTATTGGATTTTGTATTGTTGGTATGAGAATGGTTTGTCTTATCTAAGTCTTGTATGATATTATCTTAATCTTATGGGGATTTTTTGCTACACATTCTTGGTTTGGTTAATCCTTTGGCGCACCTAGTTCTCTTAAGCTTCAAAAGTTCATCTCTAGCTTGATTGCCAAAATTTATTTTCCATTCAGATTCAATGGAACATTGATTCCTTACTCTCCATTGATTCGTTGATTTTGTAGTTAGTGCTAGAGATGGGAATTCTTGGAAAGACACAGTAGTCATGTATGACATGTAAATGGAGTTAAACTATTTCCCTGTGTTCCAGAAGGATGGTGAACATGTGCTCCGGATTGATACTGACCCATTTACAGAGCATAATAGGAATTTAAGGAACCCTGAGTTCAAATTGTTTTCTTGAGAGAGACACTACCTATATTAGGAACCAAATTCTTTTGTTATTGAATTTTTTCAAGTAAAACAACATCTGATACCCAACAAAAGGTTCCACTTCACCTTGATTTTGTATCATTTATTCCTCTATGGTCTAGACAGTATGTGCCACAGTCTACTGGTCTTTGATACTAACTTGATAAATACTAGCTTCCTCGATATGTTACTTTGGAAATACATAAAATTGTTTTCATGGAGAAGTTGGAGAGGGATGGGCATTATCAGAGTCAATAGCTTTACCTAAAGAGGTAGAAGTTAGACCATGATTTCCATCTGACGACTGAAATAACGAGGAGATAGATGAATCCACCATTGGATTCTTCCCTTTGATCCTCACTTGATTGTTGTTAGTTTCCTCGGCCTATTGCTTTGGGGACACAACAATTTTTTTTCTAGAGGAAGGTAGAGAAGTAAGGACACTATGAGAACCAATACATTTACTTGAAGAGTTAGAAGTTTGAAAATGGTTTCCATGTGATGAATGATGCACTTGATAGATATATGAATCCACTAGTGGATGTTTCTCTTTAATATTAATTTGATTAATACTAACTTCCTCTGTGTGTAAGAAAACAAATTATTTTCTTGAAGAAGATAGCATGTGGCAGACACTAACATAACCCATACTTTTACTTTTAGATGAATAAGTTTGACGATACTTTACATGTGATGATAGATGTACTTGGGAGATAGATGAATCCACCATTGGATGTTGCTCCTTAATACTAACTTGATCATTACTGGATCCCTCGGCCTGCTGCTTTGGGATCACAACAAATTGTTTTTCTAAATATGATGGAGATGAACAAAAAATATCAAAACCCATACATTCAGATATAATTTTGAACGCGGCTTCCACTTGGTTACATATGGACTTGGGATATACATGAATTCACCATGGGATGATGTCACAACACAATTTGAGCCTAAAATATGACAGATTTCATGTCTGAAATTAGACATATACCTGTCGTTTATTCAAAAAATGCATTTGTTTTGTCGTTGGTAGAATATCATTGGATATTCGATGCCCTTCCAAACCCCGTCAAATTTTCGACGGCGTAAGAAGCTAATATGAAGACGTATTTCATCACCAAGTCATCGAATTTCTGAAACCTATGTGATTGAAATTCCGATTGCTCCTTGTTGAACGTGGGACACTCCCTTTGTAAAAATTCAGGTTTATGTCATCGATTTTGAGACAAAGGGGTGTCGATTTTCTGACATATAATTGTCAAATTTGTGACTATGGGTTGTCAGATTTCTGACATATCCTTGTTGAATTTATGCCACTTCCTTAATAAATGTCATCGATTTTGGGAGGATGGGTTGTCATATTTTCGACGACCAATCATTGGATCTCTCTTGTGACTTCATCAGATGAGGTCCCCGTGATGGCGGATAATCGACGCGTCTTATTCGAATTTTCGATGACACCCTCATTGGATCACCCTCATCAGAGATATGGAAACATCCTCAGATGAGGGTCACATGATGTTGGATAACTGACGATTGTCTGTGTTTTAAAAACAAATTTGCGGTCTTCTGTATCTTTAAAAAACCCAAAATTACAGTCTTTTGTTTCTATCAGCCAAATCATGGAGCACCTCTAAAAAAAATTGATTGTATGGCATGGACAGACAGTGATGGAAATGTTAGGAATGAATACATCTACTTGATCAAAATGGGTTTTTGTCTTCATCTCTGGCGGTTTTTTTTACCTTGGTATTTTATTTTTTCTGGGTTTTCCTTTTACCATTTTACTTGATAGTGATGGAGGACATGGAAGTGTCAGATTATTCTTGTGAGGTGATGTAGGCTGAGTACATTTGGTCCCTAACTAAGGTTGGTGGTCATGCAGAGGTGGAGGACATACTCCCTCTGGAGGTCATTGGTTGTGGTGAGGCATTTCTTTCTAGTTCTCCTTTACCATATTTTCTGCTGACCCCGTTAGGTTCCAAAGCTATGGGGGCCTTTTTGGTGCAGGGAAAGCTGATACATTTCCTTCTTGAGTGCTGTGGTCGACTGGAAATGAACCTGTTCAGTAATTTTCTAGGGTTAATGAGGTCACGAGGCACATTGATGAGTGGGATTTTGAAGTGGATGTGGTAAGGGTTTTGACACCCTCTCTCAGGTTTCCTACCGGTGGGGTTTCAGCGAGGGCGGATGGGGGAAGACCGTTGTCTGGCTGGTGGTATCGAACACTGTGGAGGTTCTAGGTCTGGTGGAGAAGGTGTAGGAGGGTTTGTCTATGGAAAAAACTCTGAGGAGACAGCTAGGGTTGGTAACTATGGTGGTTGGGGGAAAACAAAAAATAATTGCATTTGAATGAAGAAGGCCATCAACTACGGTTTGGGGGAGGATGTAGAGTGGGAGGAGATCTCATAGAGGGCTAAGAAGATGCTGGTGGGATGGACCCTGGGGAGATATTTTTCTCACCAAACGGTGGTTAGATGGGTACAGACTAAGTGGCATGAATTCCTTGGCATGGTCTCGGTTGTGGGCCGTTTGGTAAGGGGCTGGCTTGCTTTAAACTTTGTAGAAGAGACCCAGCTATAGAAGGTGCTTTCATGTAATTGGGCACTTGATGACTCACCTTTTCTCCTTAAACCCTAGAAACCAATGTTCAATGTGAGCATGGAGCGAGTGGATGTGGTTCCAATATGGGGATGCCTGCCTGGGATGCCCCTGCATTATTGGACAGAGAATCACCTTAGGAACATTGGGAATCTTTTGGGACAGTTCTTAGAATCGGATGTTTCTTTTCAGGAGACCTTGCAGCAGAGGGTTTCCCGCATTCTGGTCAATTCGAATGTAAGGGAGGGTTTTCCTGCTGAACTGAACCTTGGGCATGGGCTCAATTGTTACAAACATGAATTGGACTATAAAAACTTTCCTTTTTATGTTGGAGGTGTCATGTATAGGGGCACTCAATATCCAAGTGTAATATGGTGTTTCATACCTTGAATGGGCATCTTAGACTGTCGGGGGGATAGAATAGTTGAAATACAAATACTTCCAAGGGACCCTCTTCTTCACAGACCATTCCGAGGGAGATGGGTGTGGATTGTGTTGATGTTGAGAATCATGCTCCTAAGATGATTGTTGTTGTGGAACATTCTGTTGAGCCTTTCCTTGCGACAATTATACCCTTCTTGGGTACCTCTATTTTCACCCTATCTCCTTCTCTGAATTTGTTTCCTCGAATTTTTACTTTTAATGGATTGGATTTGGTGGAGGGTCTCAAGAACCTGAACATTTCTTGGCCTAATTTGATTTTAAAGTCTTTCTTTGGTGCCCCCATGTAGGAGTTCCCCTTGCCTTCCCCCACTGTTGATCCTTTAGAAGTGGGTTGCTCCTTTTCTCTCCCTCTTGTCTTGGTACCCCCTTTACCCCCGGAACCCTCCTCGGTTCTTTCTCCCCTACCTTCTGAAGTTCCTTTCCATTTTGAAGAGGCCTCCCTGCTAACTGGCCATGAACATTTGATTCGAGCTATTTCCTTAGATCTAGCTCCAATATCGTTGTGGGTTTAGGACTAGAACCTGGTCAAGATCCTAAAGGAAGAGGAAGAACGTCATTGGAAGGTAAACAACAATCCATTGAACGGGCGCTTAGAGCAGTGTGCACCCATAAGAGGGGTGCAATTCCCCAGTTTTGACCCCGTTTGCGTTAAAAGGTAAATGATGTATATATTGTAATAAATCGTGGTGTGGAGCTAAAGGAAAAAGCCCCACCGTCAATTCGGCTGTGTTATGTTTCGGCAATAGGGATCGTTGCCGATGGTACATCGTGCTATCCGACACACTATAGTTTTGGCATCATGTAAGTATGCACATCAATTTAAAATAAACCTACATCCAGCTATGATGGTGCAACATTAAATGAAAAGGGCATGATTCCTAAGGTTAAGGGGGGGTTTTCTAACCCATGGGGACCATTGGGATTTTTCCATGTGTCACCTTAGTTATTCTATTGATAGTGGGGGAAACTATGGGTTGGTAGGAATACACTACGCTCACACTTGCACTCTCTCCACGACACGATGGTCGATCATTCGATCCACTCTCCCCACCGTCGACTGTTCGTTTTCCTCACACAGGGCGGAGTTGAAAGGGTTTACAATTCATTGTTGAGGGGTTCGCCTTCTTCTTCTCAAACACCGATTTTCGGTCTGTGATTATGTTCTTCCTTCCATGCACACAGAGGATTGATTTTTCCCATTGTGAACTATGTATTGTCCCGTCCTTCCTTTGGAGATTAGGGGTTGTGTTTCCTCATGTTCATGGAGGGGAGTTAGTTCTTCACTCCACCATTGCTGGCTGTGAAAGGGTGTTATGGCTTCATTGTTGAGGAAGGATATTTGTTTCCCATCGTTACTGACTGTGGCTAGAAATGGGATGGTTTCCTTCACTTTGGGGACTGTGATCTCACGCAACGAGTTGGAGGGCGGCCTGAGAGGCACGATTCTGCTGTGTCAATGTTGGGAATCCATCTTCGCCCCATCTATGGTGTGTAAGTTCATGCTTGTCCTCCTTTTCGATTGTGTTTTTCATTTATGTTTTTCCTTTGTCCAAGATTGAGAATTAGACTTCTCCCTTGTTTTGGGACAGTGCAATGTTTCCATTGTTCTCATTGTGAGTTTGGGGCTGTTGTCTTCCCCTGGTTTTGGGTTGCTTCTTGGTTGCTAAGGCTGCAAACATATTTTGGGATTGTTGCTAAGTTGTTTTGGCCATGCTAGGGCCAAGAAAAAATCTGAAGCGCTGTTTGACCTGAATTGTGTTTCACCTTTTTGTTTGGGGTTGTCTCCCTATTATCTTTACCTCCTTCACAAAGCTGTGAACTGTTGTTTTACTGCGGTATGCAGTGGTTAGTATTCAAACTATTGAGAATAGGATTAGAGGCTGGGTATGCTTGAGAAACTGGTGTTTGGAGCCACTCAAATAGAGTGAGACTGCTAGCTTTCTTCTCCACCACCCTTGAAGAATATTGGAAAGGGAAGTTAGGGCCTGAGGAACTATGAGACAGAGAAAGGAATGATTCTTGGTGTTGGGTGTGTGGATGTCTTAGACGTCAGAGTTAGCTCTGGTGTAGGTGTCCTTAGCTGTCCATTGAGGCCACTGGCTTAGCATTTATCCTTCACTAACTCCTTTACATCTTGTTAAACCCTACTGTGTGGGCTTGGCTGATTTGTGTACCTTGGCCACATCTAATCCTGCTTTGACCCTTACTCCTTGAGGAATCATGAACATATCGGGGGTGGCAGTGTTGTTGAGAGATTGATGAGCACACTGGTCTATGGTTGGGTGGAACGTTGCAGCGACGTAACTAGTTGCGGGACGAGTCCTTTTTAAGATGAGTATTCTTAACTGTTTTGTCTTTGCATTTATGTTTACTGAATAATGAATATGATGAACATGTGGTATGCTTGAATGAATGTATGTTTGCTTCCGCTATGCATGTGAAGGTTTATGCGTCTTAGCATGTTTTATGTTTTAAGTTTATTTCAGCACTATATGCTTGTTCATCTTCATGGGGCTATTTTCCCGTATGTTTGGTGATAGTAGCATCCTCTTCATCGGTCATAGGGTCAGGGACGTTACAGTGTGGTATCAAAACTAAAGGTTGCAGCATGGGCCTGAATGGGTCGTGAAGATGCAGTGATAGAGCTTATGTTGCAGGACTTGGGAATCAGAGGGCCATGATAAATAGTTAATAGAGGTAGGTTGCTTACTGCCTAGTAGATCAGGAAAAATGGGTGAAGACAAGAAAATTTCACAAAAATTTCTAAGTGCCAGAATGTCGGCTCATCGGAAAACTTGGCGATAAGTTCTTCCGATGTAGCAGAGCACTTAGTGGGAAGGCCACCCGATAGATAGTTGATCCGACGGCCGATGTGGTGGGAGATAGAGGAGAATTTTTGGAAAATTTCTTAAGTGTTTAGCCATTGGCACATTGAAACACTTAGACATATGGATCGCCGATTCTTAGCTAGTTGAGCACCGTTGTTGCGGATGACTAGACCACTATCCTTCCAACGGATAGAGCCTCCGACCACAGATGGCGCAGAAGTTCAAATTTTTTTCTAAGTCATAGAATCATCAGCAATCAGCGATGGTTAGTTGATCACATCATCGATGATTTGGTTGATTTAGTTGTTGATGAGCTATGTCAGATAAAGTTAGTTGATCGAACATCCACCGTTGTGGCTGATTAGTAGACTATTCCACGGATGGGCATTGTTCCAACCGTCGATAGACCCATGGCTGCAGAAGGTATAGAGAGATCATGGGCCACCGTTGCAGCCATATAAAGAACTAATCACCTGATGTTCTCTGAGCGCCGATGCCGTAAAATCCTAGTCTCTTCAACCACCCACAAATTCGTGAGCCGCAGAAGATATAGTTCGATTATGGGCCGCCATTGTAGAAACTAAAGGGACTAGCCGTCTGATGCGAAGGGCACCCGGCCGTCGACACAACAGGTTAGTCTATGCTATCACCAATGAAGTTCGGAGCAATAGACGATTACAGACCCGATACTGCGGACAAAAATAGACCAAGGAATCATTGATGAAACTCAGAATAGTAGATGAGAAACTCTCCAATACAACGGAATAAATTAGAGGTTTCAGCCGCCGAAACACCAGAAGATTAGTAAGGAGAGGAACCGATTAACAATTGGTTTTCTCACTGATGCAAATCGGATGTCTAGTCATTTTTCCCGTCGAAAAACTAGAGAAAAATAAAGGAACAGACCACCGATGAGCTAGGTGTTTTGACCATCGAAGCATCGGAAACTTAGTTGGGAAGGGACCCGATAGGGAGAAAGAAAATTGGGTTTTCTAGTGGAATTTGTAGCAGTTCTAGCTAGTTCTCCAGTAGGATTTGCAGTGAATTTCTTATTTGGGTTCTCAGCAGTTCCAGGATTGAAAAGGAAGAAAACCCTAGGTGGCTGGAGTTCACATTTCAGACCCAACATTTAGTGGTGTGTTTTGCCATCATTTTTGAAATAATGTGGTTTTCACGCCCAGGGTCAGAATGAAGCATATGGATAGGCGTTGGAAAGCTTATCTAGCAGGGAACCAGGGAGAGTCACTAGAATCTGAGTGTGGAGTAGAAAAGTGCTAAGTGATTGCCTGAAAGAGAAAGGTGTTGCTGTCAAATGGATAAATTTAGGAAATTGCATGCCTAGAGGTAGCAAGACCATGCAGTCAAATCAGCTGTTGTGTGGAAGAGGAGTTCCATGCAAGGATGAGGGACGTAAAAAGGGAAGTTTCCTTAAAACCCTATCTTTCTGATTATAACTACATTTTATAATTTTTATACATGAAATGTATGGGGATATGCTTTGCATGCATAGGATATTACATGCTGATAAAAATAGTGAGAATCGTACATTTATAATGAACCACTAATGATTATTATTGCATTGATGTTGGCGTTAGTGGAAAAACCAATGACAACATGGACATGGCTGGAATATGTTGCTGATGCTGACGAATGTGACTAGCAACCCTATGGAGAAAGGGATAAGGAAACAAGTCCAGAATCAAAAGTTGGTGAGCAAATTCTGCAACTCCTGTAAAGGACCAACCAAACGGGTAATGTCAAGGGTGTAAGTAGGACCCATGAAGGTAAGAGTTTAATTATTACAATTGCATGGAGT
This sequence comes from Pseudotsuga menziesii, assembly GCA_001517045.1. Taxonomy (NCBI): domain Eukaryota; kingdom Viridiplantae; phylum Streptophyta; class Pinopsida; order Pinales; family Pinaceae; genus Pseudotsuga; species Pseudotsuga menziesii. The sequence goes on along the minus strand of LPNX010104778.1, from coordinate 609,317 downwards.
GGTAAAAGCAAGAGGTCTCATACCATGTGGGTATTTGAATTTTATACTGCATTCATATAGAAATATTTTATGCCTGTATTATGTTGTTATGAGCTCAGTAGCCCAAGGAAAATAAGCACTGATGATCTTGATTATAGACATGTGTCCTATACAAAGTATTCATGGTTAGACCATGCATGGTATGCTTGAATGCATAGTATTCCTGAATCAATGCAAGGTAGAATTAAGGGGGTATGCATAAAAATATTTTATAAATCTTGTAGTTATGCATTGAATGGATGCATATGAAAAGTATGAGTGAATGTTATAGATAGGCATACATAAGTATGGGTCCAACTGTTGCAATGCAATGCATGAATACATAGAGATAGTGCATGAGTTATTATGAATAACTAATGGCTGAAATGATGAATTGATGACAATTCTGGAACCATTTCAAGAGTTGTTATGAATGCAGGATAGTAAGTGCATGAAGAGAGTGGTCATGATGGGTTGGCTGCCAGAAATGCTCTATGGAAGGGCAAGGTGGTACAATGATACACTTGTGAAGTAAGGAGTATCTGAACATTTCATTTTTGCATAAATGATGTTATCTTGCAAATTTTAGTATGATAATGATTGCATGAAATAAATGAGTTTTGGGTAACATTGATGTGATTAACAGCTGGAAGTGTTTGAATTTTATAAATCCTGAAAATGCCTCAGTGACTGTTGCAGCAATGAAAAAGTTATATGCATCAAGACTTACGAAGTGTCTGGCTAATTGAAGTTCAGGTTTTAGGTAGATTGTTTGGAGCATGGCAATGAAAGTAAGACCATGAAAAATGCCAGAATCTACCATGTGAAAGAGCCAAACCTTATGAGAAGAGTCTCATGGCTATGAAAATAGTTTGTATGCATAATTAGTTGTTCAATTTGAATTGTGAATTTTGAACTTAAGAAATTGCTGACAACTACTAATCACTATTGGCTTGCATAATATTGTGTCAAGAGGATGCATTGTAAGTAGGTTTTCATGTTATGCTAGTAAGCATAAAATCATAATGGGAATAGTGATGCTGCTTACAAGAGACCCACAAACGAGGATCACCTCATTGCTAAGAAAATCCATTTCTGTAGTAGACAGAGTTGCAAATTCCTATTGAATTTAATTACTGATGTCATTTCTTGGTTATGGAACAATCAATTTGGATTGTATTATCAGATAATGATTGACGGTTTGGCTATTTGATGAATGTGTCAGGGGTATACACTGCAGGAATATCATGTGTGATGGCTTGCAGGAGACAAACTTCATGGGAAGGTTTTCCCTTATCTTGGAATGGGTTTCGGGTGAAACTCCATTCGACATTTTGGAAATGTCTCATCTACACTACATGTTTGGTAAGCAACATGAGTGAGATGGTATAGATGATGTCAGTAAGACATGTGTGGATACGACATGAAAAGAGGATTTGGGATGTGTTGATGCCTGGAAATTAGCAGGCGGCAACAGTAAGGGATTCTCCCCAATCAACGTTCCCAACTAGCCCATTGACTATTTGGTGTAGGGAATCCGTCTGGTTTACGGTCCAGCCACTGTAGGTCAAAGTAACAACAAGGGCTTACCGGTTGCGGCCCGGTCCACCAGAATTTGTATTTTTGACTTAATGTATGTAATGCCCATGCCTATCTTAAAATGCAGGGTGGTAAAGATGCAAGGAACAACACAATGTGCTGCGCAGGTTCTTACCTCTCGTCTTAGGTTCACCAACGTCTAAACCACATATGTAACCATGCAGTAAAACAACTAACTATCTAAACACCTAACTATATATCCCCGGGGAGCCAAAAGAATGATTATTGGGGAGTAATGTATTATTTCCATGTATAATAAACAAGTTACAGGTAGCTGATATCTATGTTTACAACACATGAACAAGAAAATATTCTAACAACCAGATAGCCAATTGTTATATGAACCACGCATTACTCTAGGTGAATTTTCCACGAATTAAATCAGAAATCATTCGACAAGACATAGGTCATAAGGTTAGAACGATCTCACGATTCATGGACACAAGCTGAAAAATAAAGTAATTCATCTTTCTGCCATCCATGTATAACATTTGGAAACTTCACATCTCTTTCTCCAACAGGAAAACCAAAATCTTTTATTGCAAAAGGAAGTAGTTCTTCTTACAATATGTCCTCCAGTCTTACTGGGAAAAAAATCCCTCCCCCTTCTCTACGTTTCCTCCTTTTTATACAAAAAAAAAGAAAAATATGGTTGGGCTTTCCAAAGTGACCTTTGGGCTTCCCAACCCTTTTGTCTTCCCAATGTTTCAATTTTCCAAAAAGCCTTTTACAATATATTAAATTATAGCAAAGTTGACCGGTCCTTTTGAGAGGAGGGTCCCGCTTGGTTCTCCAATAATTTTCTCCACACTGTTGCCTCAGCAGCGAGTCCTTCAAACGAGCTTGGTTCTAAGAACTGAATGCTTAGCTCAAACTTTTTAGCCTGGTTTTTAATGGCCTCTACCCTAGCTGTGTTCAATCGCACCTGTTCTTCTAAGAGCTGCACACTGACGGTTGTGTGGCCTATTTCATTTTTTAGGATTTGGTCATCAATAGCTTTGATGCATTGTACTCTGGCTTCTTCATCTTGCTGCCCCTTTTGCAACATTTCTACAAATGCATCATGATCAGGGAACTCATATAGCCTCTGCTCGGCTTCTACCTGGCATCTGTTGTAGGCAACCAGGGCCCTCCTGAAGAATTCTGTGCAGACTCCTTTGGTCTTCTTGACTATTTTCTGGAAATCTTCTGCAGTATTGATAGCGAATTCTATCAGATCGTGGTCCCGTTTAAGGGCTTGTTTATCCTTGGATGGTAGTTCAGCTGGGTCTTCCTCATCGTTCTCCGCCCTGGCTATCCTTGTAGTCAGTACTTCGAGGATGTCTTGAGACCTGTCAACAAAATAAGAAGCGATTTCCAAGATTTCTTCCAGTCGGCCATCAATCTGGAGGACCTGGCATCTTTCTTCTTCTAGAGTAGTTTGCAGGTGTAGCACTTTAGCTTTCTGGGCCAGGATGTGTTCTTTAACCGGCTATATATCGACCTACTGTTCCTTTGTTGCTTCCAGCTGCTCTTTTAGTTCTTCAACGTATGCGGCATTAGGCTCATAGATAATATGCTGCTGTGCTTCTAGGTCTTCTATCTTTGCCCTCATTTATTCCTTTTCATTCTTTAAGTCTTGAATTTCCTGCTGTGCACTTTCCAAAGCCTCATGTGCTATTTCCTTGGCCTGTGATTCTATCTGGATGGTGCAGATTTCACTTTTTGTGGCCTCCATTTCTCTCAGCACATGTTCATATTTTCTCTTAAGTCTATTTCCTTCTTCCCTTTCTTTTCTCAGGGTATCCTTAAGCTGAGAGGAGGTCTTCTTGGATGACTCTATTTCAATCATCATTCTGTCTATGTTATCCTCTGAAGCATGTATTGCCGCAGTCCCGACCCTTATAGTAAACCTTGGATCTACATCTGTCCCTACCATCATGACCTTATCTGTTATCATTTTGCTGGCCATTCCTTCTGCCTCTACCTTTTTTTTGTTCTCCTCATTATCCTTTTAGTAGCCCTGTCATAATATACGGTGCTGAAATTATGGACTTCTTCCCCCTTTTTCTGTATGAAGGGTACTAGCTGAAGCACAGGGGTGGCAACTATGATGGTAGTGGGCACTTGAGGGATCTGCACCTCAGGATTTTCCTCTCCCTGACTCTGCCTTGATGATGCTTTGGGAGCTTGCTGTTGCATCAACTTTATCTGCTCAGCCTCCTGCTCTCGCAGTTCTTCGTCCAGCTTTCTCTGGGCTTCTTTGGGTGGTTGCCTAGCAGCTTCTTCTGTTTCTCCAGCTGCTTCATTGGTTCACTCAGCTGCTTCCTGGGCAGCTTTCCTCTTTTCTTCTTCTCCCTTTCGCATCCATTCTGCAGCCTCATCTTCTAGCCTCTGAGCCTCCTCTCTTATCCTTTTGGCTGCTTCTTCAGCCCTAGCTTGCTCAGCTTTATCTTGTTCAGATCCTTTTCGATCCTTGGTGGGGTTTTTCGGTTTGAATCTCCTACTAAGTGCAGTCATGTTTGGTGCACTCCTGAAAACAGATTCATCTCGATCAAAATGGTGGGTTTACTCATAAAAAACCTTGTGCTTCTTGCAGTGTTCAGCCATTCTGCCATGAGTGTCATTTCGTCTGAAATTCATTTCGCCAGAGTGGAACTTTCCTAGCTCCTCTATAAATTCCGCAGCTTGCTTCACATTGGCGAAACTGCAGCTGCCTAGCTTAAATGGTAGAGGTGGATAGGAAGTCTTCTTTTTCTACAACAAGAAGTGACCAACTCTGTCAATAAACACTTGTTGGACTGCCTCTTTGTGGACTACATAATCCGTTGCATACTTGGGCAGCAGATAAGGTGTTTTTGATCCACCAAACATTCTAAGATACATCCCGTTTTCTGTCAAGAAGTAATCACCATACTCCTCTATTACCTTCATTGCCTCTTTAGACATGCAGCTACATTCCTTTTGGAAGATAATTGTGTGCAGAGGCATAATAAAATGCTCACAGATTTCTCAGTAATAGCTATGGTACTGGTGAGCACCCAGTAGTTTGTAGGCTGCATACACGGGCATTCTTTCCCTATCCCAAACACATTTGAGCCCCGGGAAAGGCTGGTGGCATAGTATGCAGTCTATCAGAAAGGAACTCATGTAGAACTCAAACCTTTTTTGAGCTTCTCCTCCTCCCAGGGCTGCAGCTACACAAGGAGAGAGACTGCTAGATACTAGGCTAGCCCAGTTGAAGATTGTTCCTTCTGTGGCTACATGAAACATAAGAGGTATCCACTCCAATTTGAATAGTCTACCATTGGCTCTTCCAAAGATCTGGTTTAGCATCAAGGCTATAAACATGTAAGGAGATCTTAAGCTTGCTGTGTCATAGTCCTCAGTTGCTCTGTGTCTGTAAATTTTTCCTGGTAAGAGCATTCTTCTCAGGGTTTCCACTAAATCCATCCTGAGGTTCTCTAACCAGTCATTTGACAGGAAAAATTGGGGCTCTGGCAGGTGGTAAGCCAATGCCACATATCCAGGGCTAAATGCAGCATAGCCCTGACCTTCAACATTTCCCATCAGCATTGTGTTGTTATTCATGTGTGGTAGAATCCACCTCATCACATCAGTGCAAGGGAATAGATCTGGCCTAGTGGCAACCTTCATAATGGCAAATCTTTCTATATTGGCATAAATGGGCTCTTCCTCAAGACGTGTGTCTAGGAATTCCCTACGGGAAATTAGTCTGTATATCTCTCCCCACTTATATTCGGGTTCAACCCCCGTGACACATTGGGTGTCCTCATAGATATACTCCGTTTGTGGGACGACCTCTATTGCGGTTTGTTCTTCGACAGCAGGGGCCTTCCTTTTCTGTCTCTTGGACATTGTAAATTCTTCCTACAATGTAAAACATTATGACATTTTAAGCAGTTTGAATTTGTGAACATTTTGCAGTGATATATTCTTTCTCAAGTGTATCATAATTGTGACCAGTCCATAAAATCAAATCATAGGTCTCCCATACTGAACAATCAAACTAGGGAGCAGTATTGTGCAATGTGCCATTATCTTATGCAAAGTATGGTAATTTTCAATGCAACAAATACATATGTTGTTCATCCCTACAATGTCTTAAGACTATGGATGTGTTATTTCATGATCTGACCTATATGCAGAAAGCCAATCAATCATACTTGTGCCAGGATTAAATCTACATTAAAATGCAATATGCCACTTTCCGCCTGGTAGCGATATAAACAAACTAGCATATTATGTGCAATGCAATATTTCGCCATTAATCTATTTCATTAATAAACAGAGTGAAGGTTCATGACAGTCGACATTTTAACCATAGAGCTCAGCAAACGCGAGACTAATGACGACTCATGCGGCTTACGGCGGAAAAGCTCCATTAACTTAACTATACATCGTTCGGTAATAATTTTACTGTCTGCACTGGATACTTCCATGAAAAACCACCCATGCTGCTCTCAATCCACGCACTATAAATGGCGATACCTCCCCTTAAATGGCTAGGTCTTTCAGGCGACGGGGCCCGAAAGGGCGGCGAGGGGTTTCGCAATCGACACAGGCTGTGACTAGAATTGTGAAGGAGCGATACTGTTGACTATAAAATCTCTTTCAAAAACCATTCCCCCCCCCCCCCGAAAAACCAATGGATTCCTCAACGAGACTGTACCTAACCGCACGGGCAAAACAGCCTGGGTTCAAAACCCTTGGCACGCACTAGGGAAACAATAGCCCACCAAAATCCCTAAAGAAAAACTCAAAACCCGTTAAGCCTCTACCTAGCACGACGGTGCAAGAAAAACTCGGCGCGAACGGCGTGACGGTCGTCCGTGCCGAAAACCCCTGTAACCCTATGCGCGCAAGGCAGCAAACAAGACAGAACTGTAGAAAAGCTTGAAACCGCCTCCCCCTTATAGTCAGAAAAAGAAGAAAAATCCTATTCCTATTATATTAAGGTCTAGCTGGATGCGAGAGACCACCATGGAAGAAAAAACCATTTATCGTTTAAACGTGATGGGTGGAAAAACCTACCTAGAAATCCGGTGAAACGGGTGAGTGGATGACGGTTGGAATTCTCCCCTCGCCACCTGGAAGCTGGTACATGATAGCTAGATCTTCATGCACTCCCAAGACTGACAGCTCAACTCACCGCGACAGTGCTCGACAAGAAAACAAAACAATACAAACTCGAAACTGTCGCCCCGTATAAATATAAAAAAAAATGCACGTGCGGGAGCTTTAAATTGGACAGGGAATGAAAGATGTGTCGGGTGACAAGAGCTTCAGTCCCTCTGCAACGGTGGACAATCCTCAGTACTAATTCACCCGCCCGGCTAGATATAACGTGTGAACAAAACAACAGTCGGGCGACGGCGGATACCTTGATCGGATGACCAAGAATCCGAACCCCTCCGCAACGGCGGATGATCGGAGCACGATGATGTCCGCAACATCGGACGAGGGAGACTTCAAATCCCTTCGACGAAGAATCCAAATCCACCCGAAACGTCAAAGAATGAAAACTCACGCGCAACGGTCGGAGCGAAAAGGACAGTCCACACCCGGAAACGCTCCGCAACGTCGGAGGGTAGGATCAAAAAACTGCCCGCAACGGTGAAGAGGACAAAGACTTAACTTCCGATTGAACAAGGCTTCGAGAGATATGCAAGACGATGATGAATTCAACTAAGGATGGGATTCGTTAAAACATTGAAATGAGAAAACACCAAACGATTGACAGTAACCCAAAGTGCCGGAAGACGCTTTAAAATCCAAAGGCCAAAAATCAATAGGCTGAAATCAAGAAAAGAACTGACTAATTCAAAGTAAAGGAGGGTCCAAATTTTTTTAGAATTTTGGGAAAATGTTGCAGATGCAAAAGGATGCCAAACCGAGGGACTGTCAACTCAGAGAAGGGAGCCCCCATTCCTCCTTAACAAAGGAAAACTGCTTCGGCAAATGGATAAGTGTTTTATGACCCTAGCTAAGAATACACATGTCAAATTGTTAAATTCAATATGCAGAGCATGTTTTGATTTTGTTTCTGTTATGTTAGATTGCTTGAGTATGCATAGGGCCTACATGGAACACACCAGAAAAGGGTGCACACTTTCCCGATGTCGGATCATGGAAGGGTTTTTCAATATTGATTACACCCTAGGGAGTGGACGCACTCCTGGTGTCTCAATACTTGATAGTGAATGATGTGAAATATGGTTACAATTTTGGAGCAATAACGTTGACGAATATGCTTATATTGCTTGTGTTGTCAGGCTAAACAAATGTAGTCTGGTATTGTACACTAAATGAACAATGGCTTGAGCTCATCCTACCTTCTACAGAGAAGGAGACATTCCTGAGGGACTGTTAACTCAGAGAAAGGAGTGGTCTCTCTAAAGAGCACAGAGAAGGAGACATTCCCGAGGGACTGTCAACTCAGAGAAGGGAGTGGTCTCTTGTGTGATATGGGAAGTGGTCGTTTATTGTTGATATAAGTGCATGTGTTATTGTTGATGGTCTGATAAACCCAATGGTGTTGGCTTGGCTGATGATTGGTTGTTGATATAAGTACAGATGATTTATTGATGGTCTGATAAGCCCAATTGAAGGTTGGCTTGACTGTGCCTAATATATAGCTAAAAGGATGTTGTGAAGGAGCCTGCACGCTGACCTAACATCCAAGTACATAGGTAATCCCAAGGCTTGCAAAGCAAAGCAGGATCCTATGGACCAACAAGGAAATGCACAATACAGATAAGTATTGGATTATTTTGCAATTATTGCTTATGAATATGCATGTGTATATGATTTGGTTATGATGTTTTAAGCTCTTGTTTAAGAGATAAAAACTGATGAGAATAAACTAAACATGTGAATTTATTCAATGTCTGAATATAGGTATCGCTGGAAGCGAGGACTATGAGAGCATCCTAGGGGTGCATGTGGACATGTGACTGTCCTAAAGAGCTCAAAATGAGCAGTAATGAAAGAGGTGCTAGTGAGACTATGAAGTTCCTCGCAGCAGAGACAAACCATGTGGGGAGGCTCCATGGTTGAGAGGTCTGAAACAGACCGGAGACACTAAGCGTCATGACCAAGAGGGATTGGTCCAGCATTCATGGTGAAGTGAAAGAGGTTGAGAGCATGAAAAGCCACAGTGGTGGTGTGGGTTCTAGGATGGAACAAAACAAAGAGGAAAAAAAAAAGAAAAAACTCTTGCTGCTCTCTCTTGCCTTTTGATTATATATATATATATATATATATATATATATACATACATACATTTATGCATTGAGAAAACAAAAGGTTGTTGAATGCATGCATGACTGAAAATAGAATGCATGTATTTGCTTAAAGTAAATTGTGAATGCTTGAATGGTTAATTCCCTGCCCAAGAATGGACATGAATGAGCTCATGTGCTTGTTGGGAAGGCATGAAAAACATGAAAGTCTCCTTGATGAGGCTTGGACTGTCATGCCAATTGGGCAATTAATTGACTGATTTTAATGCTTATATTATGCTTGGTCTAACAGAATTTCAATGATGCATTTAACAGGTGAGAAAGGTGAAATCTAGTGCTGCACATTGATCATGGCAGCAAACCAAAAGTTATTGGACTTGGCTGGAAGTATCCTCCAAACGATTTCCAAGACCCAAGAGAATCTTGGAGAGATGCTCAAGATACAGAAAAGGAAGAATGAGATGAACCACCAGATTTTGCAAGACTTTATTGGTTTGCAAAAGGAGGTCAAAAGCCTTCTGGGAGCAATCTGTAAAGGCAAGGGAAATGGACCAATGATGGAATATTCGTCCAAGCAATCCGTTAAGAAATGGTCCAGGCATGAAGACTCAAAGGAAATTGAGTAGGGAAAGATGAGGGAGCTAGCGAAATGCTAGGAATGTGGAGGACATCACTTACACTCGGATTGCCCAATGAGGGAACATAAAGAGGGCAGCGACTAGAAAGTTCCTAGACTTCGGGATAAGCCAAGAGCTGAAAACTAGCAGGAGAAGTACGTGGAAGTCGAGGGGATTGGTCTTGAACATTCAAAGTAAATAACTGAGCATGGGACAGATCTGCAAAATTTTAAAAATTTGATGTGCAAATTGTATATGTATTCCTATGTATTGGAACACCGGGGACGGTGTTATTCCAAGGGGGAGGGGATTGTAATGCCCCGATTTTGACCTCGTTTGCATTAAAAGGTACATGATGTATATATTGTAATAAATCATGGTGTGGAGCTAAATGCAAAATCCCCACCATCGATTCAGCTATGTTATGTTTCGGCAATAGGGATCGTTGCCGATGGTACATCGTGCTATCCGACACACTATAGTTTTGGCATCATGTAAGTATGCACATCAATTTAAAATAAACCTACAGCCAGCTACGACGGTGCAATGTTAAATGAAAGGGGCGTGATTCCTAAGGTTAAGGGGGGGTTATCTAACCTATGGGGGGCATTGGGAGTTTGCCATGTGTCACCTTAGTTATTCTATTGATAGTGGGGGAAGCTATGGGCTAGCAGGAAACCACTCCGCTCACACCTGCACTCTCTCCATGATGCGATGGCTGATCATTCGGTCCACTCTCCCCACCGCCAACTGTTCATTTTCCTCACACAGGGAGGAGTTAAAAGGGTTTACAATTCATTGTTGGGGGGTTTGCCTTCTTCTTCTCAGACACCAATTTTCGGTCTGTGATTATGTTCTTCCTTCCATGCACACAGAGGATCAATTTTTCCCATTGCAAACTATGTATTGTCCCATCCCTTCTTTGTAGATTGGGGGTTTTGTTTCCTCATGTTCACGAAGGGGATTCAGTTCTTCACTCCACCATTGCTAGTTGTGAAAGCATGCCATGGCTTAATTGTTGAGGAAGGATCTTTGTTTCCCATCGTTGTTGACTGTGGCTAGAAATGGGATGGTTTCACTCACGCAGGAGTTGGGGACTGTGATCTCACGCGGCAAGTTGGAGGGTGGCCGGAGAGGCACGATTTTGCTGTGTCAATGCTGGGAATCCGTCTTTTCCCATCTGCCGTGTGTAAGTTCATGCTTGTTCTCCTTTTCAATTGTGTTCTGCATTTATGTTTTTCCTTTGTCCAAGATTGAGAATTGGACTTATCCCTTATTTTGGGACTGTGTAATGTTGCCATCATTCTCATAGTGAGTTTGGGGCTGTGGTCTTCCCCTGGTTTTGGGTTGCTTCTCGGTTGCTGAGGCTGCAAACATATTTTGGGATTGTTGTTGAGTTGTTTTGGCCACGCTAGGGCCAAGAACAACTCCAAAGTGTTGTTTGACCTGGACTATGTTTCCCCTTTTTGGGGGGGGTTGTCACACTGTTATCTTTACCTCCTTCACAGAGTTGTGAACTGTTGTTTTACTGTGGTATGCAGTGGTTGGTCTTCAGACTGTTGAGAAAAGGATTAGAGGCTAGGTATGCTTGAGAAACTGGTGTTTGGAGCCACTTAGATAGAGTGAGACTGCTGGCTTTCTTCTCCACCACCCTTGAAGAATATTGGAAAGGGAAGTCAGGGCCCGAGGGACTGTGAAATAGAGAAAGGACTGATTCTTGGTGTTGGGTGTGTGGATATCTTAGAGTTCAAGGTTAGCTCTAGTGTAGGTGTCCTTAGCTCTTTGTTGAGGCCACCAACTTAGCATTTATCCTTCCCTAACTCCTTGATAGCCTGTTAAACCCTACTGTGTGGCGTTGGGTGATTTGTGTACCTTGGCCACATGTAATCCTACTTTGACCCTTAATCCTTGAGGGATCATGCCCAGCTCAGGGGTGGCAGTGTTACTGAGAGATTGATGAGCACGTTGGTCTATGGTTGGGTGGAACGTTGCAACGGCATAGCTGGTTGCGGGACGAGTCTTTTTTAAGATGATTATTCTTAATTATTTTGTCTCTGCATTTATGATTACTAAATAATGAATATCATGAACATGTGGTATGCTTGAATGAATGCATATTTGATTCCGCTATGCATGTGAAGGTTTATGCGTCTTAGCATGTTTTATGTTTTAAGTTTTATTTCAGCACTATATGCCTGTTCATCTTCATGGGGATATTTTCCCGTATGTTTGGTGATAGTGGCATCCTCTTTGCCGATCAGAGGGTCAGGGATGTTACAAGGGGCCACAGATGAAAATTATGTCTTTCAATGTCCAAGGTCTGGCTGGTTGTCCAAAAAGATCAACACTCAAATGGGTTGTGAGTTTGGAGCACCCTGATATTTTGATGTTACATGAGAATTTAGGAGTCGGAGATGTGGTAAAGGAGAGACTGGAAAGTTGGTTTCCGGGTTGGAGTTTTGCGACATTGGATGCTACACAGCGTTATGGAGGATTGGCTATGGGTTGGAACGTGAAATCTATAAAGGTTTTTTCTCTATGGGGTATGGAGACGGTCTTGGGGCTGAATTTTCAGGCCTTGGAACTCCATACCACTTTTACTATTGTTAATATTTATTGGCCTTATTTGAACAGGGTTCCATTCTAGGAAGGGCTCTTCAATAACCCCCTTCTCTATGGTGAGTCAGCTATTTTGGGAGGTTTTCTCAATTTTTTTCTGGGACATGACGAGGTTTGGGGACTGCATGCATGAGCTAACTTGGTGACTTATTTTTTCAGCCAGAAGCTGGTGACAAGGAATTAGCGGGACCCCGAACCCATCAAAATTAATCCTACTTGGAAGAACAACTGATGTGGTGATGGGCATGTAGCCAAGAGATTGAATAGATTTCTGGTGACTGAACAAGTGATGGACAATATCCACTTCCTCAGACAATGGATGATGTGGGGGTTAATTATATAATCTCCCAATCTTTCTGGAGCTCAAAAATGGTCCTACAAAACCCCCAAGCGCTATAAAATAAAATAAAATTTGGCTCAAAGATGAGTCCTTCAAACAACTACTCACTGGTATCTAGATACCTTTCAATCCTAGAAGTGTGCAAACATATTCCTTCCAGTTTGCAGATAATTTAAAAAGGGATGACAGAGAATTGAATCTCTTAGAGGAAGAAATATCATTGATCTTGGACGGGGAGGAGGCAGGGATGTTAAATCAAGAATCTAAGACAAATCTTCTTCGGTGTGAAGGGAGAAGGTTCTTCAGTGTGAATGGAGAAGAAATTCCCTGCTCCTTGAAAGAGAGGAGACTTGGATACTGAAGAGTCGAGCCATCTAGCTGGATTTTGGGGATGATAATACAAAAAAGTTTCATGCTTATGCTCGAGGGAGGAAAGCTTCAAACACCATATGGATTTTGTTGGATGAACAATGTGAGGTATAGAATAACTTTGGTGATATGGCATAGGTTGGGGTTTCTCATTTCAAAAATATTTCAAAGATCCTCCACAGGATACACTTGCAGAGGCTATCAGGGTGGCATAATTGTTTCCCAGGTTTGTGGTTGAAGAGGACAACAACGAGATTATGGAGGTGGTATTTGAGGAGGAACTTAAGGATGCTCTTTCCAGCTTTCATAAGGACAAAATCCTTGGCCTAAATGGATGGACTGTCGAGTTTTTCATTGGATTATTCGATCTTATTGGTGGGAACCTGCTAAAAGTTGTGGAGGTCACCAGATCGTCGGGGAAAATCCTAACCAGTTTCAATTCAACTTTTATTACTCTGATCCCAAAAGTTGATAAATATTCTTCACTGAATGATTTTAGGCCTATTTCTCTCTATAACTGTGTTTACAATGTGATCACGAAGATTATTACTTGTAGACTCAAGGACATTCTGTCCTTGCATATCACTGAAGAAGAATTCGACTTTCTAGAAGGGAGATAGATTCATGAGGCCATTGGGGTGGCCCAGGAAGGATTGCATAGCATTAAGACTAAAAATATTAAAGGGGAAATACTGAAGATCGATTTATCCAAAGAATATGACAAGGTAAGATGGCTTTATATTCATATGTTGCTAACCCATGTTGGTTTCTGTATTGTTTGATTAGATGGATCATGAGTTGTATCACCATTTTCTCTTTTGCGGTGTTGATTAACGGCCTCTCCTTTATTCCATGTTAAGAGGGAGATACGGCAAGGTTTCCCACTGTCTCCTCCACCTTTCCTCTTAGTATTTGAGGGACTCAGCAGGGCTATTAGGAAGGAAAAAAATCATGGGATAATTCAGTGCATAAAAATTTCCTAGTAACTTTCATTGACACATCTATTGTTTATAGACGATGTTCTCATTTTTCGCACTCGCTCGGTAAGAGATTTACATACACTCAAAAAAATTCATGCATTTTTCTCTAAGGCCACTGGGATGGATATTAATGAGGGGAATTCTTCTGTGACCACTCACCACTAGTCCATGGAAGAAAACCGTATACTTAGCAGGTAATTTCCTTTATTGTCAGTTGATATTGATGCTGGTCTAAAATATTTAGGTTTTGTCTAAAACCAAGTGACTAACACATCCGTGATTGGCATTATCTTATTGAAAAACTGAAAAAATGCTTGAAGCTATGGAGTCATAAGTGTTTATCTCATGCTGGGAGATTAGTTCTGGTGAAGTATGTTTTGGAAGATATTTCAGTATATTAGATGTCCTTGAGTTGGATACCTATCATTATCTTGGAACGGGTTCGGCGAATATGCTTCAGATTGTTGTGGAGCGGAAAAAAAGAGAATCAAGTGACTCCTTGGGTTTGATGGGAAAGGATTGCGGTGCCGAAAGGCCTAGGAGGATGGGGAATGAAGAATATTTTTTGTTTTCAAAGGGTCTTGTGGCCAAAGGAGGCCAGAGACTTATTTGATCAGAAAGTCTTTGGACACAACTTATAATTCATAAGTATTTGGCTCCAAAAACAGTCAAAGAATGGATTCAGAATCCCAAGGAAACTCATGATGGGGGTTCTATCATTTGGAAAGCAGTGGTGAAATCATTCAATCTCATTGTTCCCAATATTGCATGGAATGTGGGGAATGGAAGACGTGTTCGTATTGGCATGGGTCCTTGGGTTGGATCATGCACTCACCAACATATTCTTCCTGCACATACGGTGGCTGCTCTTCATGAGAGGAATATTATATATCTTCATCAACTTGTTATTCTTGGAATGTGGGACATTTGGGTTTAGTCTTGGAGGAATGCATCATTTTTTTGTTTGGATGAACAAGATGAAGGGCAATTGGCTCGTTACGTTGGTGAACTGAATAGGTCATTGCTTCAACTAAGGAATAAGGAGGATGAGATCATTTGGGATGATGATCCATGTGGCCACTATACACCTAAGATTGGTTACTTAAATTTCAGTGCTGATGGTCTTCCAAGGGAATCGGTCTGGTGGTGGAAAAAATTGTGGAAGATTAATAGTCCACCTAAGACCATAATTTTTTTATGGTGTGTGTTGGAAAAAAGGTTCCTACATGGGATATTCTATAAAAAAGAAACCTTCAAGGTCCTGGATGGTGCATTCTTTCTCAGGCTGATGGAGAATCTAACTTGCATCTATTCTTGCAGTGTGATTATGTCAACGCTGTGTGGGTCGAGTGTTCAAAGATTCTAAGGTTCCTTGTGTCTTGGAGGGATCATCTATATTTCATGCATGGTCCAATTGGAAGGTGGGGAACAATATGGAAATGATGGATGCTCTGCTTCTACTGGTCTTGAGGGGTGTGTGGTTGGAAAGGAATAACCTCATATTTAATGTAAAATCATGTACATGATCCATTACTGCAAGTCGATCCTGTGGTTTTCTTAATTCCTTTCCATAGCATGTCAAAGCAATTAAATAGAGAGTGCTTTTGGAGGTGGAACTAGATAGATCGAAACCATGGGGTTTTTTGATGGTGCTTCACAAAAAAATTTATGTGGGGGTGGTGCACTTCTCTATTTTTTAGAAAATCACTTTTTTGAACTCGTAGTCGCTTAGGGGAAGGCAGTAATAATTATGCTGAAATTTTGAGTCTAAAACTCCTTCTAGTCTTTATAGCAGAGAAAGACTGTAAAATTTTAAACTTTATGGGTGATTCTTTGAATTTTATTAATTGGATAAATGGTATTCAACTTTGTAAAATTATTATACTTGACAACATTCTCCATTCACATAAGGAGGCACTAAACACTTTTGATGCCTACTATTGCTGCCACATTTACAGGGAAAACAACAGGGAAGCAAACAAAGCATCCAAGGAGGGCTTTCTACTGGCCATGGGCCAGTGGAATAATCATTGAACATAGAGGGGATCATCTCTGTGAATATTATCAAAGACCATTCATAGAATGATATGAATATCTATTTTTGTAGTAGTAGATACTCTCACTTTCTACATGACATATATTATATGTTTTGATAAATATGTTATGTTTTTATAGTAGGTTGTGTACACAGCCTGAAGAACAAGAACCAAATATTTTTTATGGGTTTATCAGCTACTGTCATATTTTTGACATGTTTCTCTCATTGGTTAGATATTTTGGACACTATGTTACATGGTGAAAACAGTGATGGATTTTTTCCATGCATTTATACTGAAGCTATGAACTTATGACTTGAAATACACTTGGGTGAAGTGTATCTACAAAATGTAATTTTGTTTGAAGAAATAAAGTTATGATTTGTTTCCTAGGAAGAAAAAACATTATAAAAGTACTCTCTTAGACATCTTGGCCTACAAATATAATAGATCTATTTTTAAAAATATTTGTGAAAATACTGGATTCTACAACTTACTAACTCATAAAAATTAGAAGTTTATTTTCCAAGTTATTAAATCATATAAACAACTTCATAAACCAAACTAATTAAGGTAAGTTTATAGATCAGATATAACAAAGTTAGCCTGAATGTATGGTAATCACCATCATCAACTAAATGTCTGTGTGTGCACATGCATAAATACCCAATACCTTGTTCAATCAAATAAAATAAAACATAATTATACCTTGATTTTTGGAGCTTCGCATTGTCTTCTTCTGCTTTACCTTTTAAAACATCATTCAACATACTTCAATTTTTTCCCCATTGCAATAATTTCATGTTAGGACTCATTAAATAAATATTTGTCTATTTATGAAAATAACACAACCAATCTAAATAAATACAATACTATTACAATATAAATTACAATACTATTCAACTATTCAAGTAAATTAATTGTTAATAATCGATCACCTAATAACACATGGAGAACCAAAGACTGTATATAAGGGCATCGATCACATCAAAACACCATTTCTTTCCTCTTAACTATGAAAATGTTTTTCAATGCTATCTGTAACAAGTTCCGATGGAGGAGTCAAATATCAATAGTAAAATTCAAACACTACAATTATAGAAATAATTATTTTTAATGTTTTCTTCCTTACCATTCATTAAGATCCTCTCTGTTTTGATAATAATTTAATATTCTCTACTAAAAAGAACCAGCCACGTGAAGGTGGAAGCTCTTATGGCCCCTCCCCACACTCACATCACTCTCAATTCTCCAAACCCAATGCATCTACTTGCAAATAACTATTTACTGCAAATTATTTCACTCAATAGATTAAAGAAACTTTCATTAAACCATTCATTAAATCATTCAATAAACCAATCAATCATTCAATAGATAAAAAAAATTCATTAAACCATTCATTTAGTCAATAGTCGATAAAAAAATTCAGTAAACTATTCATTAAAGCATTCATTTAACCATTCATTCATGAAATTGAGGAAAAAACCATGTATAATTTTTTATTATAAACAAGAATTACTCCAAATTTCTTTAGTCACTTCCATTTTACTTTTATTATCTTTACATATTTAGCTAGAAGTGCATCTTCCTGAATCTGCTCATCGGTCTCCCTACTAGACTGCTCACAAGGTTGAACTTGCGGAGTGGGGTTATGCATTTCTGCAATAATGTCAAAAATTTTCATTAATTTATTTTAGTTTTTTTAAATACAAGTAATTCATTTAAAAAAGCATTACAAAGGCATTTTTACCTGGCATGGGCACATCAGCATGTTCATCATTATCCTATACATGCTCGACCTGTTCAGTGTTATCTGCATCTACATGCTCTGCAGTTGAATTCTGGAGAATTAGAATTAATGTTCATCATTTTCAATTATCTATACAAAACAATAGCATATTAATAAATTCATTACCAGGAATCAAAGCATGATCTTTGTCTGGTTGGTGTATATCGTCGAAATTAATGAGATCATTACTTTCCTGCTAAAAAAGGGATAACTAATTTATGTTCATTTTTATAATGAATAAATTGCATAATAATTAATAAATTATCATTAAACTATATAGTTTGTATATACATGCACACCAAATGGATCGGCAAGAGATCGTGCAGTATGCCTAGACAATATTCTTTGGTGTTCAACAACAACGTCAAATCCATATTCGAAGCCAAGCTTCATGTCTTCCTCAGTGGGAAATTCTTTGAATCGGTCGGCCTCCATTTTTGCATGATGTCATTAATTTTACATTTTTTTCCAAAATAAAACAGAAATAATTTTCTATATATTATTTGGATGCAGTATCACGTTTTCGATAGTTACATATCGGGCCGCCAAATTCGAATAACCACCAGGCCCAAGCTTGTGTAGACCAATTTTTTCCATTCTTTCTTTAATGTCCTTTGATGTGTTCGATAGCCCAATTAAGTGTTGAATTAAGTTAGTCGATGTTCCAAATTCGATATAAAAACTAATAATAATAATAAGGATTTCCATTACATTTTGGAATGTATTGCATGGCTCCGTATTCCTAGTGGTATCTTTCCTGTTTTCCTCAGAACCTTCTCTTTTGCATCTTCCACCAGGGCTTTCCACTCCCGTTATGGAATCATCAGAGGGAGCTCATACCTAGGGTTATTTTCTAGGTGAACCCTATACTGGTATTAGATAATATTCATATGTTTTCTAGCCTTCTATAGGACCTTCGATGTATCGAAGGTATATTTTCCGAACAGACCAACCAAGTGATTAGTCAGCTCATCCTTTAAATCTTGTGCCTGTCTATCCCACCTTATGCGGATGATGGGCCCAAAGATATTCAAGGACAAATCATTTAGATTTTAATTAAATACATCATTTCCTACAAAACAAGAATGAACTCATTAGTCAACACTAAAAAATATTATCAGTTTATTAAAAACAAGTTATAAAAACTAAATTTAACAATCTATAATCACGTGAAATCTTCTCTATATTTATTGGAATGAGTTCATCATTCAGCAAAAATGTTGTTACTATTGAAGAGAGCTAGTAACATGAGAATATCCAGGAAATGCTGCTTCAACATCAGCATTAGTATCTAACCCTACATCCAACCCTTCTTCTGTCGCATATGTGGTGGGTCGGTCAACATCGACTGCATCCTCTTCTGGCTTTGGGGGTGTCGTAGAGTGTGTTTTCGACTATTTAGTTGACAAAAAGGGAGTAGTATGTGGTGTAAGTGGAGTGGTTTGGTCACTGGGACCAATAACGCCTTCACCACCAGTGTTAAACTAAATAATTTCCTGTAAATACAAACCATTGTATTATAAGTTCAATATCATATAAAATTAAAATTTACAAGTACTAAATGAGTTTACATTATTATTTCAGAACTTACCCTCAATTGTTGACATGTCTAGATCAACAATCGAATCTTTTCTTTGATCTCTTCTATTTTTGGAACTGTCAATGACAATTGAACCGGTTCCTCATTTTGTTCCATGGCATTTTGTATCACCTTGAATGGGTATACATATGTACTAATTTCCTAATCTTTCATCAACCGGTAGAAATCAAACTGTAAATACTGCTGAGTTGGTGTTTCATAAACTAAATCCCCTGTCTATAACATAAATATATAAAACATTTCTTAGTCTTTGAAGCAATAGTCTGCACAAAAAATTGTATTAACAAAAATTGTCTATCATGATATATTCCTAGAACTACATCTAGGTTTACCTAATGCCTAGAAGAGGGTGTGGTCTGATCAACAGCTAGGGACTTTCGCCGATCATCCACCTGCAAAAAATGTATATAAAATTATCATAATGAACTCAATATGTAAAAACTCCAAAATACATAAAAAATAAACATTTAGGTTTACCTGTTTCCTCGAGGCTCCAATCGTCTCATCAACAGCTGGGGACATTCCCCAATCATCAACCTGCAAAAAAGTAGACAACATTATTATAATGAATGTATACATAAAAACAAAAAAAATACATAACAAAATAAACATTATGCTACACGTTATACATGTATACAATTTTATAGTAATTAAAATGTAGAATTACATTCATGCCATCTACCTATTTCCTCGATGCTGCAATCATCTAATCAATTGTTGATTGGCTTCCTTGATCAACACTCGGCATGGAAAATAGATAAGATTATACAAATGAACCGAATATACTATTGAAAATTCATAACAATATATTTGTTTGTCCATCCTAAATTTTTACAATGGCAATATCGATGTATACCTGCTTCCTTGAGCAGGTCTAGTAACATCTACTATGAGGGAGGTGCCCTTGACAAAAATATGCATCAAAAACATACTAAAAATTAACTAACAAAACCAAAATACTCACTAATTTTTTTTTTTAAACATAACATTTTGATGTATACCTGTTGCCTTGTGGATCGTGTACTCCTCTCACCTTTTTCTAGGGTGATGAGCCCCCCATCACCTCCCTGCAAAGTCAACATAGGAAATTTAATATAAAATTATAATTATATGCTAACAAAAAATCATAAACATGTTAAAATAATTAATAAAAAGTTGGGTAAATTGTTGGATGTACAACAACCATACTAACCGTGTTTGTATCTACACGATTCAAATTGTAATTAATAAGCAGTTCTTCCCCAGCAACTATTGATTTAATGGAACATACGAAGACACAGTTTCCTTCATGTGTCTCGAATATGCAGTTGGGTTGCTTAAATGTAGACCCTGGTTGTGTACTGTTTATAAGCCCCACAACATTCCGAGTTATTTTTGTCCTCCCGTCAATGTACAACGTTGCTCCTTTATTGTGATCTTTGTCTTTCAGTTTGTTGAGGCCTAGAAAATCGCAAGAAACAACAGCAAGGGATTCTCCCCAGTTAACGTTCCCAACTATCCCGAAACTGTTTAAAATTGGGAATCCGTCCGGTTTGCGGTCCGGCTACCGTAGGTCAAAGTAACAAAAACGAAAGTTTTATCGGTTGCGGCCTGGCCCACCGTGTATTTTTGTATTTTTTGACTTAAAGTATGATATGCACATGCCTAATTAACAATGCAGGGTGATAAAGATGCAAAGAGTAGTCACAATGTGATGCGCAGGTTCTTACCTCTTGTCTTAGACTCACAAGCATCCAAATCATGCAAGAAAATAAATACTAACTAAACTATCTCTAGAGAGCTGGGTATTCATTCATGAGTAAAGCACCCATGTTCATGTGTTATGGCCAATCACAGATAGTTATTCTTATAACCAAACATATAAACATGAATAAAAGTATATATGATAAGATAGCTCATTGACAGTTAAAATTTTCATTACTCATAGTGGAAAAGACATCATAAAGGTACTGAAGAACATTCAGACAAGAACATAGGTTCAAGAAATTAGAACACTCTTACAGCTAATGAGGCACAAATGAAAACAAAATAGTTCACATTTAACATTGCTCATTTAATCACATTGACATATTCCACCTAGTACTTCCTCCAATAGGAAAAATTTGCAATCTATGGTTGTAAAATGAAATAGTTCCTCTTACAAGCGTTAAGTTACAAGTTTTTCCAGGGAAAAAGCCCCTTCTAAGTTCTACTTTCAAATATTTAAACTACCACCACCGACCGCTTGGGCTGCCCCCCCCAAATGTATGACCTTCCGGTCTTTCAAAATGCTTCATCTTCCTATTTTATTTTCTATGCACCTTCATAATCTGATGAGTAACTGACAGATCTTTTTGGGTCTGTGCCTTTGTCGCCATTCATTTTTTCCTTTCCTTCATTTGTCCTTCTTGCGATCCTGATGGTTTCGGCTCTGCTTTTACCAAATTAACCATCTCCATTCACGCCACAGTAGTTTGATCATTCTCCGAAAACCACCTGCAATCAAACGACGTGCATCATTGACTGGGATAGCATTCTAAACAAACGTCAGATCGAACCAACTAAAGGCTAATCCATAAGAAATGGCCCGGTGCGCCATTGTTTCGTCCACCTACGGGCTTGGGAGAAAACATCAACGCCGAGAGAAGGAAGAGTTAAGACCTGAGCTGCGGGCGGGAAAAGAAAAAAAAAACAATCGAAAGTCAGAAGGACTTTGACATCAGAAGCTAAATGACTTTCCCAGCCGCAACGGTAGAAAAGGAAAGGTTAGGATACGCGACCCGCGGGTGGGAAAACTCTCCATCGGACATCAAAAGGTTTTACACTTCGGAAGCTTAAACACTTTGGGAGCCGCAACGGCGGAAGAAGAAAAAGTTACGGGCTAGTGACTAAAAGACTGACACGTCGGCTGGCGGAGCGTTTTAGACTTTCGGCGCTTAGTCGATTTGGGAGCCGCAACGGCAGAAGAGGAAAGTCTATGACTTCCAATTAAATGAAATGATGCCCGATCAATGGAAATTATTAAGTGTTTGGACAGCTTTAAAACTCAACAGTGGTCAAAATCCATTTCACCTTCGAAACAATGGCTCATCAAAGAACAATTGGCAACATTAAACTCAAATCTGCAACCCGCGGCAAACTTCAAACACAAACAACCTTCGGAGACGGGCTGCAAGTAAATCGTTAAAATCATCTAAAATTAAAACATGACCGAAAATTCACGGATAAACGACTTGAAAAGAGCTCTAAATCATGAGGAGGGGACCAAAATTTAAGAAATTTGGGGAAAACGGTTGCAGTTGCAACAATTGGTGATTACCTGGTGAACCTAGATCTTCAGGCGATTATTCTTTGAGTGATAGACTGTTTAACAACAAATGCATCTATTGAATTCTTCTAGCTATCTGGATTTCTCAAATGACGGAAGTGTGTACCTTTAATCATTGATGATAGTCCAATTTGGGAGAGTGGAAACCAATATTTTCAAGTCCAGATAACTCTGTTGAGGCCAGAGGATGAATTTCATTTATTACTTTTGTCTTCAGGTAGCTGATAGCTTGGACACCACAGGATTGTAGCATATGGTAAACAGAAATATTCATTTATTCCTCATTCCCATGCCACTTTAGCACTTTTTTGTGCTTTTGGACTTTTGTCTCTTTTCATATGAGTCCTCCTGAATGCCTTTCTTTCTGAATTTTAATTCAGGCTCCTCTATCCCATAGTGTCCTTTTGTGTAAGCGGTGTACTTCATGTTTCAGCTCACGGACGGAGAGGAATTTTCGACAATTTAGTACTTATGATTCAGCATTTGCTTTGATGTATGATGCTTTCATAGGAGTTTTTTGACTCTTATTTGCCTTTTGGCATTTGTTTCTTGGCATGGGATCATTTATATTTAATATACTGTTCACCTTTCTCCTTTCCATGGGTCCTTTGTTGTCGCCCCTTAGAACGCTTTAAGTGTGACATGGATGGAGCCTCAACATAGTATTCTAGACTCTTTGAATCTGGTTTATTTCACAGGGGTTAAGCAGGACTTCAATGCACTCAGAGCTATTCGAGAAAACTGCTAAACTAGAAGAAGTTCTTTTAGACAATCAACAACACACAGTCTGATGCCCAAAAATGTTTATCATTCCCAAAAATTTTGGTGTTCCCCATGCAACCATGGGCTTGTTCTCTTTATTGAAATCAAGAAACTCAAACTAAAACCAACTGAAAAACGTGACTCAAAAGACAACCAAACAAAATATTTATATACAAGACAGAAGAACTCAAACAAATCCTTATGAAAAATAAGGCTTGAGAACCAAACCATTTACTGGTAAGTTCTCTTCCCAACCCTGTAGATCTTGCAACTTATAAGTGGAAGGGCCAAGCTTTGCCACAATCTAAAAAGGGCCTACCCACAACTGCTGGAATTTAGTATGCTTTCCTTTCTCATCATGGGGGTGATCCCACTTGAGAACCAGATCTCCCACTTCAAACCCTTTTGTTCCTACCTTATGTTTGTCAAACCATCTCTTTATTACCTCCTGTTGTTGCTTAAAGCACTCTCTGGCTTTAGATCTAGCCTCTTCTGCTTTCAGGAGATTATTTATCCTTATTTGCAAAACCTCATCATCTAACCCTCTAGATTCTTGAGCTATTATGGAAGAAGGTAGCATGATATTGGGAGGAAGAATGGCTTCTTTACTGTAGACAAGGGTGTATGGAGATACTCCAATTGAATACTTGGGGGTGACTCTATCAGCCCAAAGGGCATTAGGTAGTGCTGAGTGCCAACTCCTCTGGTTTTCTATTACAGTCTTCTTTAAAATTCTAATCAGATTTTTGTTAGAGGATTCAACCATGCCATTTCCTTGTGGATAGTAATTAGCAGAATAGTGCAATTTTATCCCTTTATCATGAGCAAAAGCAGTTAATTTAATTGATGAAAAGTACTTAGCATTATCAAAGGCTATCGAAACTGGAACTCCAAACCTGGTCATGATATGATCTTGTAGGAATCTGATGACCTCGTCTTCATTTATCTTGCGCAGTGGGATAGCTTCGACCCAGCGAGTGAAATAATCGGTCACAGTCAAAATGTACTTGTGTTACAGGTAGGAATTTGGTTTTATTTCTGCAATAATATCCAGCCCCCATTGCTCAAATGGCTCTGTAATCATCACAGGTTTTAGGGCTTCCGTTGCTCTAGGTTGTCTCCCACTACACCTTTGGCAAATATCACACTTCCTGACATGTGCGTGTGCATCTTTGAAGAGCGTAGGCCAGTAGTAACCTGCTCTGAGGATTTTGTGGGCTGTAGTGTCTCCTGAATAATGCCCCCCAGTAGGCCCGTCATGCAAATTTGTCATTACTTTATTTGCATCTTCTTTCTCTAAGCATCTTAGGAGAACTCCGTCATAGTTTTTTCTGAATAATATTCCTTCAACAATTTGATAGGATGCTGATTTGAGACACAATGCTCTTCTTTGCTTAGAATTCCAATGCTCTGGTAACAACCCTGTCTGCAGGTAATGCACGAGGTCTCTGTACCAAGACTCGGGAGCTATAAACAAAGGACCTACCTCCATTACATGTAATTCGGCTTCATCCTCCCAGGCGTGTTCTTCATTTTTTCCATTTTCAGTCATCAGTTTGCACAACCCTTATCCTTTAACTATAGAGGCTGGCTTGAATTCAAGGTCGTACTCTTGAAGAGTCGCTACCTAGTTTCCCCTTCTTTCTCCTAACTCCTTCTGTACAAGAAGGGACCTTACAGCTGGGTAAGGGACTATCACCTTGGTTTGATTTTTTAAAATATAAGGCCTGAATTGCTTTACTGCTTTAAATACTGCGTAAGCTTGTTTATCAATGGCTGGGTAATTTAATTCGGTCCCTTGCAGACCAGTGCTCATGAAATATATTGGGAATTCATCCCCCCCATCTTCCTTTTGCATAAGCACAG
Organism: Pseudotsuga menziesii; assembly: GCA_001517045.1. Lineage (NCBI taxonomy): Eukaryota > Viridiplantae > Streptophyta > Pinopsida > Pinales > Pinaceae > Pseudotsuga > Pseudotsuga menziesii. The sequence continues at coordinate 584,171 of LPNX010104778.1, read as the reverse complement.
CTGCTAGCGAATCATCAGATGCAAAGGTATACAGAATAAAGTCTTTATCAAAATATGGGCTCTTTAGGGAGGGTGCGTGTGCAACAGCAGTTTTAATTTTGCTGAATGCATTCTTCTCAATCTCAATTCATTTGAATTGTGCATTTTTCTTCACCATCTGCTGCAGCGGCTTGACAACCTGAGCGAAATCAAGCACAAATCTTCGCACAAAGTTTATAGTTCCCATAAATGATTGCATCCCTTTTTTATTATGGGGTAACGGGATCTGTTCAATGGCCTTAATTCTTTCTAGATCTATAGAGATTCCTTTCTTTGAACTATATGACCCAAGAATTTTCCCTTCGTGACAGCAAACACACATTTTTTGGGATTGAGCGAGATGCCATATTTCCGACAGCTTTCAAAAACCTGCCTTAAATGAAACGCGTGCTCTTCTCTCTTCTTTGAGAATATTGTGATATCATCAAGGTACACTACAGCACTACGGCCAATCAATCCACAGAATGCTATGTCCATAGCCCTCTGAAACGTTGCCCCAGCATTTATAAGCCCAAAGGGAATCCTTCTGTAGGCAAAAGTTCCCCATTTGGTCCTGAACGTTGTCTTCAATCTGTCTTCTTCGGCTACTAATACTTGATTGTAGCCAGAGAAACCATCTAATAACGAAAACAGTTCAGAACCTAAGACCATTTGTAGCAATTGCTCCATGGGTGGCACAGGATAGTTATCTTTATCAGAAGCACGATTTAAATTCCTGAAATCCATGCAGAGTCTGATTTCTCCAGATTTTTTTCTCACTAGTACCAGATTTGATACCCACTCAGAGTGTCTGACCTTAAAAATGATTATAGCATCCAATAATTTCTTCACTTCACTCTGAATCAGTGGTTCCAATTTTGGATGCATTTTTCTCAAAGGTTGTTGATATGGCTTGACACCAGCTTTGATGGGAATAACATGTTTGATGATGCTGGTGTCATATGTTTTCAAATCTTTGTATGTCCATGCAAAAACATTTTTATATTGTTTAAACAGACTGAAAAACTTGTCTCTTTCTATTGGTGAACAACATTTGCCAAGATTCACAAATTTAGGATTCGTCTCAGTCCCTAAATTTATCATCTCGAATTATAGAGATGAGCTATGGGTTTTCATGTTGGCTGGTCTTCTAAACTTTTCATTTAAATCGAACATTATTTCTAACGTTCTGACTCCTTTAGGGATGAAATTATCATACTTCAGCTCAGCCTGATCTTCTTCATCGTCTATAATTGCTCCTTTAAATACCTCGTCATTTGTTAAACATTCTATAATATTCTGGTCATCATCGAACACTCATAGTTTGGTAACCATATCAGGTACTAAGGGCTTGAAAAGTAATTCAACAGAGCATCGATTATTAGTAGGTACCAGCCTAGCGGCTGATGTGGCCAACAGGTCAGCTGCTGCATTTTTAAGTCTTGGAATTGAAATAATATTGAATGCATTAAAACATTTAAGCAGGTCCCATACCTCAGTTTGGCAAGCTTTTAAGTGAGGGTAAACACAATGTATTTGATTTCAGATTTGTTTCACAATAATTTCAGAGTCTCCAAAAACATTTAGATTACTCACCTTTAATTCAATCGCTTTCCTCAAGCCCTGCACCAGCACTTCATACTCAGCTGCATTATTCATACATTCAAACTCTAATCTACATGAGAGAAAATGTTTATTCTTCTGGGGGTCGATCAGGACACAGCCGGCCCCTGACCCTTCTAACATCTTAGAGCCATAAAAAAAAAAGTCCAAAAATCATTATCTACTGAATGTGAATCTACTCCTACTGCTAAGTTGACTATGTTACAATCAATTTCATCAGCCTGTGAGAATCGAAGGAGATCAGGCTGGGTGTCTGATGTGTTGCTGGCTTCTTCTGCTTGGTAATTTCCTGGTTCCAATTCGATAAAATAATTTCCCAATACAGAGTCCACTGGTTCATTCTTCTCCTCCAGTTGAGTAACATTGTATTTCATGTGAGGCTCTCTTAAAATCTTAATCTGGTTCAGACTTCCTTTGTATGGAAGCCATAGATGCGACCAATCCAAGGAAAAATATCCATTTAGTTTGGCCGACCAATCTTTGCTCAGGACAAGACCGTAAGCATCTGGTATATCAGCCACCACGACGTTAATGACTTGGCACACTTTATCATGGATGCCAGACAGACTAGGACGTCTTCCATCTCACCAATTACCTTTACATCTGTCCTATGCAACTGAACAACCCTCCACGTGGATGGCTTAGGCTTCCCATTGATCGTTTTACGGACTGATATTGGCATTACATTAACCGACGCCCCTGAGTCTACCAAGCAATTATGCACGTTGCGATTGAAAATTTCAAATGTGAGGAGGAAAGGTGGATGTTTGCTTTTAGACTTACCTCCGATGCTGGTTTCTCTGATTTCTTCTTCTTCCTGAGGTCGATTGTCAGTGGGCAGCTTTTCGTCCGATGCTTCCAGTGCTTTCAATAGTCTTTCTTTTTGCTGTGGAACTTTACACATTTCGAATAGTGAAACATTCGATTTTACCTTCTTTAAATCCTCCATGATGTCATACTCCATATGCCGTTCAATGGGATGAGGTTTATCAGCATTCATATTTCCTTTATTTTTCTTGGCCAACGTATTATTCTGCTTAGGATCTTGGCTGGTAATAGTGAATTCTGGAATTTTATCAGCTAAGGATTTATTTTGAAATTTCTTAACATTTCGCTGAAGCCTCTTAATCTTTGGGAGAATGAAACAGTTTTCTTTAATTGGCCCTTGGCTTCTTGTTGCTACGTTGGTTCCCATGACATCCTTGTACCCCTGATTCTTTTCCTCTTTAGCATCAAATAACGAAACATAATTCCATAGCACCATGGTTTCCTCTTCTTGTTCCTTCGTTGGAGTGGTATTCTCTTCTCTTTCTTCTTCTCCGTCTTCTATTAATCTAGAATCCAACAACTGATTCATGACCAACGTCACTGAATTTATCCATTGAGGACAATTATTTTTAGAGTGTGGTTGTTGGTGAAAAGTGCAAAAATTGTCCATGCCTACCTCTGTTAAATTCATAGATGCTGAATTGTGTGGAGGAGGTTGAGACTGGTTGTTATCCTCTCTTTTCTTATAATAGGGCTTGTAGAACTTTTGTGCTTCCTTTTCTTTCTCCAAGTCTATGATTTTATTAGAAAGCTTCTGCATCATTTTGGCCATACTTTCATAATCTGGTGATTTCTCTTCCTTAGGCTTAGTAAACAATAAGGCTTTCCTTCCCCCACCTTTCTCTCCTGACTGTTCAGGATAATCTTCAATACTTTCTCTTTCAGCTTCCACTATTTCTGCCTCTTCATAGGTTTCCGTCAAAGTAGGCTTGGCCCTACCTTTGGAAAACATGGCCAAATCAGGGCCTAAAGCTGAGGTATAATATTCAATCAGGACCTTGTCCGAAGGTTTGTCAACGTCAGAAAAATTCTTGAGGTATGCTGCAAATCTTTGAGTAAAACTGTGCACTTTCTCCTTTCTCTCTTTCTTCAAGGCGCATAGTCCTTTCATGAGGGCTGCATGAGTCTTTTGAATCACATACTTACTCCTGAAAATTCTCTCGAAGGTATCCCAATCAGGGATAGAGTTAGCAGGCAACCCAAAATACCATGATGTTGCAGCTCCTTTAAGGGTATGCAAAAATAGTCTGCAAACTACATCCTCATATTCCCCAGCCCTCAACCATTCTATCACCAAGTAAAAACTTTGTAGGTGGTCATCTACTAGTATCTTCTCATTTGGGTTGAACTTGGGCAACATCTTTTCAAAGGATTGAGGTAAATCATGTAGCGGAGGTGTTAGATTTAAAGGTGATCTAGCTCTCCAGGAAGGTGGTGGATTTGGTGGGTTGGGTGGTGGATTAGCATTTACTCCTGCCATGAGTCTGTGTGGAGGGTGAGGAGGCGAGAAAATAGGAGCGTGAGCAGGAGAAATGTGAGGGATATCTGGGCCTTCTTGATTCAAAGGTAGCGCAACTTCCTGTAAGGCTGTTTCTACAAGTTCTTCCCAGTCTCCAACCAGCACTGAGTCTTATACTATAGGACGATATTTCCTTTTATACTCTCTTCTGGGAAATTCAGGGATAATTGGCAATCCTCCAATCTTCTTTACATATGCCCTGGTGTGTCTTCTCAGGTCATTAACAACTTCGTTGCCAACAGAATAAAGATGTCCTTTATTCCTTTCTTTTGGAATTGGATTATGAAGTCCACTGCTTTCAAAACTGTTACCGGTGGAATAATATCGGGAAAACGGGTTTCCTCGGCCAGCCATGCACTGGCGGCCCTCCTTCTAGCGCCAGAACTGTTGAGGCCTAGAAAATTGCAGGAAACAACAGCAAGTGATTCTCCCCAGTCAACGTTCCCAACTAGCCCGTGACTGTTTGGTATAGGGAATCCGTCCGGTTTGCGGTCTGGCTACCGTAGGTCAAAGTAACAAAAACAAAAGTTTTACCGGTTGCGGCCTGGCCCACCATGTATTTTTGTATTTTTTGACTTAAAGTATGATATGCACATGCCTAATTAACAATGCAGGGTGATAACGATGCAAAGAGTAGTCACAATGTGATGCGTAGGTTCTTACCTCTCGTCTTAGACTCACAAGCATCCAAATCATGTGAGAAAATAAATACTAACTAAACTATCTCTAGAGAGTTGGGTATTCATTCATGAGTAAAGCACCCCTGTTCATGTGTTATGGCCAATCACAGATAGTTGTTCTTATAACCAAACATATAAACATGAATAAAAGTATATATGATAAGATAGCTCATCGACAGTTAAAATTTTCATTACTCATAGTGGAAAAGACATCATAAAGGTACTGAAGAACATTCGGACAAGAACATAGGTTCAAGAAATTAGAACACTCTTACAGCTAATGAGGCACAGCTGAAAATGAAATAGTTCACATTCAACAATGCTCATTTAATCACATTGACATATTCCACCTAGTACTTCCTCCAACAGGCAAAATTTGCAGTATCTGGTTGTAAAATGAAATAGTTCCTCTTACAAGCATTAAGTTACAAGTTTTTCCAGGGAAAAATCCCCTTCTAAGTTCTACTTTCAAATATTTAAAATACCACCGTCGACCGCTTGGGCTACCCTCCCCCCCCAAACGTATGACCTTCCGGTCTTTCAAAACGCTTCATCTTCCTATTTTATTTTTTGTGCGCCTTCATAATCTGATGAGTAACTGACAGATCTTTTCGGGTCTATGCCTTTGTTGCCATTCATTTTGTCCTTTCCTTCCTTTGTCATTCTTGCGATCCTGATGGTTTCGGCTCTACTTTTACCAAATTAACCATCTCCATTTGCGCCGTAGTAGTTTGACCATTCTCCGGAAACCACCTGCAATCAAATGATGTGCATCATTGACCAGGATAGCATTCTAAACAAATGTCATATCAAACCAACTAATGGCTAATCCACAATAAATGGCCTGGTGCGCCACTGTTTCGTCCACCTACGGGCTCAGGAGAAAACATCAACGCCGGGAGAAGGAAGAGTTAAGACTTGAGCTGCGGGCGGAAAAAGAAAAAAAAACCAATCAGAAGTCGAAAGGACTTTGACATCGGAAGCTAAATGACTTTCCCAGCCGCAACGGCGGAAAAGGAAAGGATAGGATACGCAACCCGCGGGCGGGAAAACTCTCCATCGGACATTGGAAGGTTTTACACTTCAAAAGCTTAAACACTTTGGGAGCCGCAACGGCGGAAGAAGAAAAAGTTACGGGCTAGGGACTAAAAGACTGACGCATCGGCTGGCGGAGCATTTTAGACTTCAAGCGCTTAGTCGATTTGGGAGCCGCAATGGTGGAAGAGTAAAGGCTACGACTTTCGATTAAAAAAATGACGCCCGATCAATGGAAATTATTAAGTGTTCGAACAGCTTTAAAATTCAACAGTGGTCAAAATCCATTTCACCTTCGAAACAACGGCCCATCAAAGAACAATTGGCAACATTAAACTCAAATCTGCAACCCACGGTAAACTTCAAACACAAACAACCTCCGAAGACGGGCTTCAAGTAAATCATGAAAATCATCTAAAATTAAAACATGACCAAAAATTCACGGATAAACGACTTGAAAAGAGCTCTAATTCATGAGGAGGGGACCAAAATTTAAGAAACTTGGGGAAAACGGTTGCAGCTGCAACATAGTTGTAAATAATTTTTTAACAACCCATATCTACGCATACTTCATGTATATTGTACAAGGCACATCCAATCACTGTAGTTGTAAGAAGGTCGAACATACTCCATCAATCTGTACATCTGTCGTATCCAACCTTTATGCCATCCATGCAAAACAACCCCAATCCATGTAATGATGACTGTGAAATTCTATATATCCTCTCATTCACACAAAAATAAATGTTTACTTGAGGAAGATCCCTAGGTACCCATTTTTTCACTAGGTGTTTGTACCTTAAGGGAATCTCGATGTCTCCTACTGTCTCATCATCATAGGAACATGACCCCCCTCCTTTGAGAAAAAATTCCATGCGTTTACTGAATTTTTTTTATGATCTTATGACATATAGTTGATCTAGCCCTTGTATACCTACTAGATGTCTCACTTTCCTCTAGCCTTCCCAAACTCCCCTCACTAGAGGAATACAGGTCTGACAAATACTCGTTTGGTTCTACCTACACCATGGACGAAAAACACTTGGAAAATAATAGAAAAATACCAGCAAAAAACTTGGAAACACTTATAAGCATGACATAATGGTGATATCATTATCCTGAATAATATCAATAATTCCCTAATATAACAGTTTATCACATAGTCCTTTAACATGATATAGATAACAAGTCGTTTCATAGCAAATGCTTTAGCCCTTTTATCTCAAAATATAAACTATGTTTTTTACAATATTCTTAAGTGTACCTATTTTAATTTAGTTTGTTTCCTCACAAAAAACTATAAAAGACCGAGTTTATGGATCTCAATATATGTGATAAAATCATTTGCAAATATTCTGTAACTTTTTTTTCAGAAGAAAAAGAGGTGTTCCTTGATATTCAATATTGAATAAAAGGTAACTTTTACATATTCCTAACATTAAGTCAGTCCATTAACGAGTGGAGATCATAAGTATCAAAAATTACATTAACGAGTGATGATTATGATGATGATGATGATCGTATTCATCATCATCATCTTCATCATCATGACCCTCATCATCATCATCATGTTGATCATCATCGTCTTCATCATCATGATCATGATCATGATCATCATCATCATGAAGACGATGATGCTAAACATCATGATAATGATGATGACTACGATAATGATCAACATGATGATGATGATGAAGACGATGATGATGATGATGATGATGATGAGGGTCATGATGATGAAGACGATGATGATGTTTATGTTGATGATGAACATCATGATGATGATGAAGATGATGATGATGAACATCAAGATGATGATGATGATGATGATCATCATCATCATCATCATGATAATCATCATCATCATCTTCATCATGATCATGATCATCATCTTCATCATCATCATCATCATCTTCATCATCATCATGGTCTTCATCATCATGACCCTCATCATCATCATCATCATCATCATCATGATGTTGATCATCATCGTATTCATCATGATGATGATGAAGACGATGATGTTGAATGTCATGATAATGATGATGATGATCATGATCATGATCATGATGAAGATGATGGTGATGATGATGATGAGGGTTATGTTGATGATGATGATGATGGTGAGGGTCATCATGATGAAGATGATGATGATGATTATCATCATCATCATCATCATCACCATCATGAAGACGATGATGTTGAACATCATGATAATGATGATGATGATGTTGAACATCATGATAATGATCATGATGATGATGATTATCATGATGATGATGATCATGATGAAGATGATGGTGATGATGGTGATGATGATGATGAGGGTTATGCTGATGATGATGATGATGATGAGGGTTGTGCTGATGATCATGATGGTGGTGAGGGTCATCATGATGAAGATGATGATGATGATGATTATGATGATGATGATGATGATGATGATGATGGTGATGAGGGTCATGATCATGATGATCATCATAATCGTCTTGATCATGATCATGATCATTATCATGATGTTCATCATCATGATCTCCATCATCATGATGATGAAGATGATGATGGTGATGGTGATGATGATGATGATGATGACGACGACGACGACGACGACGATGATGATGATGATTATGATGATTACGATGATTATGATGATTATGATGATTATTATGATGATTATAATGGTGATGAAGATGACAATTATGATGATTATTATTATTATGATGATTATCATTATGATGATTATTATGATTATGATGATTATTATGATGATTATGATGATGATGATGATGAGGGTAATAATGATGATGACAATGATGATGATGATGATGATGATGATGCTCTTGATGATGATGATGATGATAACGATGATGATAATGATGATGATGATGATGATGATGATGATGATGATGATAGCGATGATGATGATAAAAATGATGATGATGATGATGAATATGATTGTGATGATGGTGATGATCATGATGTTAGTAACTCTTTAAAAAAAAAAGATAAAAGAATAGGTCTAATTAAATATTTACCTTTCAATATATTTCATCATCTTCTTCATCCAAGTCATCATCCATATCATCATATATAGAGTCAACATTGTAAGGATTGGTCATATCATCATCACCATCTAAGTCAGTTTTGTCATCGTGTCATCGTCGATATAATCTTCATGGTAATTGTCTACTACATCATCTGATTCAACTAATTCTTGGACATCTTCTGCTGGATCATCATCATCATCTAACTCATGTTGATCATGCTATTCGTCATCATATTCTTATTCCATAGAAACCTCTTCATTACCATCATCTAGGTTAGACTTTACAGGCCTTCCCCTTGGATCATGTCTCACAACAAATGACCAGCCCGCTTTACTTGGAACCTTCGAGTAAAACACACATTCACATTGATTTGGAAGAACATAGGGCTTTGTTCCTAGCTCATACAACCTTGTATTTACCATGGTAAATCCATTATCATGTTCAATAATAGTTCTATTAGGATCATGTTGATTCGATTGTAACCTGTACCATTTGATAACGAACATAACTACCTTGAAGGATTTAAAGTCACACAGTAGAATATCTTCCAAATAACCATAGTATCAATTTTATGAGAGTTCTAGATCTCTGCCACTTCTACATGAAACATCAGTCACCTCAAAGACTGCAGATATCCCACAATATGATTTTTTCTTTGTTTTTGATGCAATATCTACAACCACTGCAGACCATAGCCTTATGGTTTTTTACCTAGAACAAGCAATACACGAAAAGATTACACAATGATTCAATAGTTATGCAGCAATACATGGAAAAGAACAACATGTACGTCAAAATGTAATTTGCAAAATAAAATATTTAGTGATTGATTAATATGGTTTCCATTTTATCTTTCAAACCATACGCTAAATCGATTTCCCTTTCTGTAAGATTTCTATCTCCATTGCGATGTGTTTCTTTTATCAATGAAGCCACACCTTCCCATGATATTCCATGACCCGATTGTTCGCATCGTTTAAACCATACCTTCATCCAGTCAAGATTGTTTGAGATGTATAAATGAATTGCATCCCACTCTCGACCAACTGCTTGATGACAATAAACATTAAAATTCAAGATAGATGTAAATTTTATAAACAAAGTATATGCTCTCAGTTGATGAAATAAATTGAAAATGCAATTAGAATATGAATGATATAATTAAAATTCACTAGCTAAAAATTACCTTTCACCTTCCTCGATCTACCTTTCCCCTTCAGGTACTCCCCTTCAAAAATTTTATTGGACCCCATATCACAAATGCAATGTAAATTAAGCTTTGACACTAAATTAGGAAGATATTCACTAACATACAACATGTTTTGGTATACCGCATATCCTTCCATCATAGAGCCCTCAGCATGTGCTCGTTGTCTCACCAAACCATTCATAAATTTCAAGTGCCTCTCAACCATCCACATGGACCTTCAGTGTATAGGTCCACACAACTCAATCTCCTCAACTTGGTGTATGAGGTAGTGTTATTGTGCATTGAAAAATGCCAAAGGTAGATGCTTATGCATTTCACACATGAGACGAGGAATTTCTCTCCTCCAATACTTTACATCTTCTTTATGTATTTCTTTAGATGTCAACCATCTACAAGTGACGCAAACCAATAACAATATTTAACAAAAAAACATTAAAATTGCACAAAAAACAAATATAAATTATACGAAGAATTAAAGAAACACTAAGCACAAGCATCTAATCGCTACTTACCTCATGTATTTACCAAGATTATATATAACTTGTTTGAGATTGTTATCGAAGTTGTCTGGGAGAGAGAGAGGTAGAACATACTGTATCAATATACAAACCACGTCATTTTTTAAACAAAGAGTATACAAACAAGAAAAAAAATTATGCAATAAAATGAAACAAAAAATTATATGGACATAACAATAATAATTACCTTGATGAATACGTGCCAATCATGCATTGTGACCCCTGCAAAATCACCTTTTTTTGTTATGATAGTCTTCAAGTTCACACACAATCCAGCGGGAAATTTAATTTTCTGCATTACTTCTTTGACAACATTGCTTTGCTGCTCCGTAAACATCCATGGAATTGAGTTTATATTAATTTGGTCTCCGTTGCTATGAAATTGGACAACGTATTTCATTGCATGGTTTCCTTCTTGAATGTCCTTGCAAGGTTTCACAATTTTATCTTTCTCCCTACTTAGCTCCAGTAGTCGTCATAATGTTTCAGTCACATTATTTCCAATATGCATTGTATCAAACAAATGAGCAATTTGTAGGTGCTCATAGTAGGGAAACCTGCTAAATTGTATAGGATAACTTTTCATTCCTCGTGGAAGACCATTAATTCCTTCATGATCACGATGGACATCATGAATATTAGCTTATAAATCAATTACACTAGAAATAAAATATGGCCACTACATTAAACAACTCACAATAAAAATTAAAATACATAACAATTCATATACGACGATCCATACATACCAGCTTGATGATTTCTATTGTATTGCATTTTCCAAAGGTGAGGTGTCATTCTCTGTGGTTTTAATGCAGTCTCCTGCTTCCCATTGAAAATTTTTTTTTCGGTTTTTCTATACCTATGATTCTTAGAGAGGAAATTCCTATACTCATCAAACACATCCTTCCTTAAGCTTTTTGAGCAACGAGATTTTATCTTAGGACCACAAACTGGACATGCAAATTTACCCTTTGTTTGAAGACCTACAATATATAGATGTGTAATATCTATTTCAATTATAAGTACATATAAACTATCTTAACTACTACATATAATTAAATGCAATTAAAGTGGAACTTAAAAATACAAACCACAAAATTGGGTTAACCCAGGGGAATCGTGTCTTGTCCATACAACCATTGCATGGAATTGAAATTACCTTTGTCATATTGGTCTAGATACGTCATAAATAGTGATGCCATCCCATAACTTCAGTAGCTCATCTATAAGAGGTTTGATATATACATTCATATCTTTGACTTGGAAATTACCTGATTTATTTGAAGTACATATAAAATATATAATTATGATAACCATTAAGATATATAAACCATGCACAAGAGTAAAATAAAAAATATACATATGAAATTAGGAAACATAATACAAAAAATGAGATGGCACAACTACATTAGAAATAAAACAGTTGTAGACACAAAATACTTGGAATAATCATTGACAACATCATGTGCTCCCTCTTTATTGACAACCATGGTGAAATGTTATTGTTGATAACAAAAATAGGCCACATCGTGTAAATGGATTTCATCTGTGAAAATGGATTAATACCATCTACTACCAAAGAAATCCTAAGATTATGTGGTTCTTCTTTAAAGTGAGGCCACTTTTATTTCGTATATCTAAAAGCAGAACCATTTGCAGGAATTTGAATAACATCATCTTCACTTCTGTTCATGGCATGGTAATCCATAAATTGGGCTATGTTATTGCACCTAAACAGTCCTTGCAAACATGGAATGATGGGAATATAACGAAAAACCTTGTGAGGAACCTTTTTAGTTACTTGATTTGTTCGATATCTACTTATATGACATTCCATACATTATGTTGCAAATTCATGTGGATTATAATATATAACATGGTCATTGGGTCATGCATCAATTGCTTCATAATTCATTCCAATATCTTTCATGATGGAAGATAAATCTCGATGTGTGTGAGGTAAAATATTTGATGGTGGTAACAAAAATTCAGCTATCAAGCTACATAAAAAAAATGAAAATATAGTTAATGTAATAAATAAATAATATTAACAAAGAACACGTCATCCGTATGATGATCAATAATGAATTAAAAATACAATTATTAGAGTAATAGAGATAAAATTTATCATGATCATATATATGTGATGGATTATTTTACATACCTTAGCATCCATGTGATTGATAAGTTTGAAAGACCATTCATAGCCTTAAAGTTCATTATCGACAATATATCAGAGAGAATATTTGTTTTGGACCCTTCATAAAGTGGTTCATATGCCTTATCGAAAAGAGGTATATCGTGAACATCATCAAAGTCATCAATATTTTCATTATCATCATCATCATAATGATCCATTCTAACATTACATGAATCATGGTTCAATCTATTTGTACCATCATCTTCAACTACATTATCGGTATGATCATCTTGTTCAATATGATCATTCACTTGTTCTCCATTAAACATAGACGCTCCATGATCCTCCAGAACTTGTTCTAAAGCACTTCCTCTGGATGATATGTCGTAGGGTGTATTTCCTTTATAAATTATATGAAAACATAAATAGATATAATTTAATATAGGAAATATTAAAATACTGCATACATTTACCAAAGCAAAGAATATTAAAAACTTTATAATGCTAAACCTACAAATGGACGATATTGATTCTCCCCCTGAGCGTGTCCATGTTGCCTACAATGTTTTGTGGCTATTGAGATCAGTATTTTTCTCCTCTTAAATCTCCTGCATTGAGTACATGGACAATAACATTTTCCAACACCCCTTCATTTCGTTGCATCCCATAGTCTAGCAAGAAATTGTCAATTGTGTTCATTTGGATCAGGAATATTTCTATTTGACATTTTCTCACAAATTTCGTGAATGAATACTATTGACAATATTAAAATATCAAGTTCCATGCATCATAATTTTCTAAAACCGAGGTTTCTCAAAGAATAAAAAATTTCCCGCAAACTATTTGTCGAAGAAAAAACAAATTCCCACAACTGTCCATCGAAGAATAGAACAATTCCTCAAACCATCCGTCGAGGAATAAATAATTTCCTCAAACCGTCCGTTGCTTCTATACAAAAAATGTCGGAATGTTTAAAAATGTTTATATTTATAATTCGGTAGTCATCACATATCTTATGATATGAACCTACTTACTGTTGGAAATATGGATTTATACTATTTGAAATATGTCTTAATATTCGACACATACCCCTTCACCTATTGTCGAATATCCGACGACTCATCCTTCAAATGTCGTCGCAAATTAGACATATTAGTGTTGCATATCCGATGACCAAATGCCACATATCCAATGGCAAAGTGTTGCAAAGTGTCGTTGAAAAACCTATGACAAGGTCGTCGGAAATTCGACGATTCGTAAAGAAATCGAAAGGTACAGTACTTTTCATCATTGCAAACCAACAAAACCGTACTTTATGTCGGATTTTAAGTTCAAATCCTGTTGTGTGTTCCTTGATATTAAATTGATTAATACTAGCCTCTCAAGTCTACTACTTTGGGAACACATAATTATTTTTTCTTCAAGGAAGCTAGACAAGGATGGACACTATCAGAACCCAATGTTCCCAAAGAACTGATGGTACTCATGTCGTTAAATAGTTCTTAATTAATTGATATTGGAAAAAGAAAATCATGGAAAATGTTACATAAATAATTCTTCTTGGCATGTGGCCAAATGAAAAAATCATGAATTGTTTAAGCATATGTATTTCATATTTGTTTTTAATATGAATAACTAAAATGGCCATTTTTTCTAGCTGCACAGGAACTATTTTTGGGAGTTGGGAACTTATTCCCTTTGTTTTCTAAGCTCCAGGAACCATAGGGTTGTCAAAGTGTTTCTTCCTTACTAGTGGTGATGATCCACTCACTTGGTAACACATTTTGTGTCCTTTTGGAATAACAAGAGAAGATATATGCCGTTTTTGCTCAGGAACTATGTCAAGTATAATATAATGAATCATTTCGTGAGGAATGTAAGAAAATAAATCAGAGGGTTTTTGAGGGGAATTTGAAACAACAGATGTACAGATATATACCCTTTCCTATCCATGGACTTGGAGAAGGATTGATTCCTGACCGTCTAAATACATTTTCCATGCTACATTTTTAGTCGACAAGGTACTAGCACTTTTACCACCTAAAAATATTTTACTATTTATTGTGGAAAAGATAGCACTCATGTCAAAAGGATCATTCCCGAAGCCAGTAAATATTGAACCTATCAAGCACTTCTCTTTACCTGAGGCATCACTAGAAGCATGCAATGTTGTTATTCTTCCATTAGTTGTAGCATTGACTAACTTATCAAAAATCAAAATACCTGAATCCAATGAAAATAAATGATATGATGAGTTCTCGTTTGGTTTTTAGGTGGCCAAATTTACACTACATACAAAATTGCTACCCCGAATTTTCACATTCAATGGGTTTTTATTCTTCACTATGTTTCTAGGAAGTCTACTTATATCCTCTTCAGAAGATATTGGCCCCATCAATGACCCCAACTCTTCATGTTTTTTGGATTCAACTTTTCCATCAATTTACACTTTTCGTTTGACCATACCATCACATATTTCTAAATAATTGGTGAATGATTGTTTCCCTAAAAAAGAGATAACCTCTTTACAAGGTTTATGATCTTCCACTTCAAAAAGGTTCCCAACAAATTCCTTGTCTTTATCATAAGACTCAACTATAAATTGACTTTTTATAGTTTCCACAAGACATAAACTTATATGCTTCTAAGACCTTTGGCTTGTCTTTCTTCGGTTGCGTGTCTGTCAATGAACGTGCATGATGGCCTCCACTCCTGCTCATCGATGTTCTGTTAAAAAAAATGTTGGTCCTCTCTCTGGCATTTTGCAATCCATTATCATTTTCATTTAGTTTAGTTTATTCTTTCAGATAATCCTTCCCAATTCCACTATTAGATTTCCTCTGATAATCCTCAACTTCAATACTATGATGAACCTCACTGATATCATGTAAGACAATGCCAAATTTGTTGTTTGGTCTAGATTCACTGAATGTATTTGAATATGGAGTTTCACCTGCCTTTCCATATGTATATGTATCCCACAATAATGCACATATCTTATCAATCCCTATTTCATCATATTTTCTTCCATGATTTCTTTTGCTGAGAATCTAATTCATGTGGTACAAGTTCATCAAGTCCAATCCATTTATGAGCTTTGCTAAAGAACGTCTTACATTGAATTTATGTTCTAGAATGGACATTATGGGTAAATTTTCCAAAATCCTTACCAAACGTGGCCATGAAACTGATAAAAAAATCCTTTTCATCATGAGTCCAATCTACATTGATGTTCTCACAATTTTCTTCAGAAGAATATTGTATTTCAGTATTTTCAATAGCTTCAGATGTTAAGGTATGATCCGTATCAACATTTTTCTTCCTATGTTGACTGGAGAGACCTTTGTCCTGAAAAATTTTCGATAGATTAACTCCTGTCATAGTAACACATGATCCTACTTCTTCACAAGAAAAATAACTACATATCCCTCCCAATACATCCACTACAGCAACACTTTTACGGTCCAAATCACAATTGACTATTCTTTTGTTAGATGTGTCCTTGAAAGAGTGACTAGTAAATCTTCCATGATCAAAGTGCATGTCCAATCATTTCCTTCCAGCATACTTTTGCAATGTATGTTGAATACCCACTACCTAATTACTAGAATCTTTTAATACATCTAGTGAAGATGCATTTGACTCTCTATGCTGACTATTTCTTAAGGTAGCGAGGTAAGTACTTACACAAGAATAATCTCTTTCATTATGCAGTTTATGCATTTTCTTTATTTTCATAAAGTCTTCTGCATTTTGAGTTTTGTAAAAAAAACTCAACACAGTCTATTATAGTCTTGTGTTCCAAAAAAGAAGCAATTTTACTGAAGTTCTTACCAAATGCAGCAAAATTCTCTTGGAAAATGGCCTTCTCTTCAGGCATCCAAGGGTTAACCTTAGTACACTCTATTGCAAAGGAAATAGGATCTCCCACTAAGCCATTCATTGATATAAATATTGAAAATCATTTCTCACCCTCATTCAATGGTAATGCATGCATCTTTAAAATTCTCCAACAGGGCTCGTCCTTATCATTTGATAGCACTTGCCAATAGGATTGCTTCGTCAGTAGGTGCTGATGTCAAATTTCTTGCTAGAGATGCAAATCAAGATCGAATAGATGTTCTATATTTTGTATGTCCACCACTTAAGATACAAAATTTCACAACGTTTCTGTGTTCTTTCTCACTTTCTCAATTCCTCCTTGTAGGAAGTAAAAGTTGATCCTCCTTTCACAACTGTCTGTGAACTTTGAATTTCAATGCAAGGGTTCTTTATTTAAAATTCATAAAATTTCTTCGATCAACAAGATTTTCCTCCATATGCTTCCTATTTCTTTCATAGAATAAAGAATTATGTTTGCACATTGGGGAATCTAAAATATCAGAAAAATATACCCCTCTGGTTCTAGACAACCCTGTTGGTAGAAGCTTTCTAACTAATTATGATGCCTCTTTTTCTATTTCCTTATTAGCAGACACAATATCTGTGCTTTCTGTTATACCCATTTATTGGTGAGTAACCTCATGGTTCACTTCAATTCAAGAATCTATTCTCGGCTCTACAAAAGAAATCAATTGAATTTCTAAAGGATCACTACAAGTGCTAACAGTGAAAAAATTATCAACATTGTGGTCCAGTCCTCCTGAGCTTTGGAAACTAACAACCAAATTAACTACCATCCTATTTTCTATTCTAACCAACTGGTATTCCATAGATGGTATATCGAAGAATGTTTTCTCTAACCATTGGGAGCTAACAACATTTGTATCCGTAGTGTTGCGCTTTGATATCAGTACATGGAATTCAGTGGATTGTAGTTTTGAGCACCAACATGTCTGGTTAAACTCATTTTCCATTGATTCCAATAGAAGTGTTGTAAATAAATCCTTGAGCACATGCATTTTAGAAGTTCCCTAGGGATCGCCATCTAAAGAATGTGAGCATCTATTTCCAAGGCCTTTGTTACTTGCTTCAGTTCATGCTTCCAATGAACAATCCCTGTCTTCTTCCAAGTAGTTAGTTCTAAAAAAAATGGTGATCCTTTCTTGAAGTTTCCAAATTTAGTAATTCGAGATCTTTCTCATACTTCTCAATGTCAAACTCTATCTTATCCATCTTCTGCAGCAAATCAATCTTCAACTATAGTAGCTTCGTAGCAACAACTGACCTAGAAGGATCATGTACCACAGTACCACTTGATTAGAGACAACTTTCAGAAGGGAGTAGTAGTTGTTCTTCAATTCATCCCTGTAGATCAACAAGTTGCAAATATCTTCACCAAGCCCTTGGAAAAGGGTAAGTTCAAGATGCTCCAAGGAAATACTAGGTTTGGTGGAGAACATTTTCCTCACTAAGAAAGAGTGTTCATATGCCTGTGTAGCTTGGAGAGTGTTCCAACTATAACACTCTTCCTCGAACAAAGCAAGGTATAGCAGAATTCCATACAGTAGTACAATGCCCTCCTTCAGTGATTTGTACAACAATGTTGAGGGAACTTTAGTATTTATAAAGGAGGAAAAGATAGGGGGTACCATGCATGGAAAAAACATGCATGAGCCATCTTTAGTCCATTTCAAGTTTTAGATGCATTTATATATTCAACATTTCAACACTAACTCTATTATATGATTTATTTATTTTTGCATGCACAAGTTGGAGAGAACAAATATCTAGGACGTTGCACTGTATCTGTAGATCAGTTATCCATGTAAGCTACGCGCACCAGGGTTAAGAAATATGGGTTCACCCCTCTCCCTGCATATATGATGCATATAGTATTGATTAGTAATGCACCAATCAATAGTTGAAGCGTTTTCATTTTTATCCTTTGTCGTTTACTTTCCCATAGTTTCCGTTGAATTTGGCATCTCTCACATCTTTGACTTAATCAATAAATCTTATGGAATTTTAAATATGTTTGCTAATATTAATAACAACAATTTTAAGGTCTCTAATATTGTGGAAATAGATAAATTACATTGTTTGTTTTTTGGCTGATTTAAACTAAAGCTTTGTAAGGGAAATAAAATCCCCCCAAAAGTAATTGCCAACCTGGAAAGTGTGAACCTCAATGTGGTGAAATAATCTTTGAGGGAAACATAAAGGTTGGCATCTCAATTCTTTATTTTTAATATTATTTCTTCATGATAAATATATATGGGTTTAAGAAGGATCTATATTAATGCAGTGTTAAGAAACAAATGAAAATGAGAACCAGAATGGAAAAAATAAACGGGTCTCCTGCTCATGTTTCTATTGTCATAGGCTATATATGACTTGATAAATAAACTTTATGAAACCCAAAAATGTTTATTAGCATAATAGATAACATAAATCATAGACCACATATCTCTAAGATTGTGGAAACCGAATAATGTCATATTTTTTCTTTTTTGTCTTAATAAACCAGAGGCTTGTGAAATCCTCCAAAAAGAATTTACTATTGTTGAAAAAATTAGAGCAGAAAGCTGATCATCAAATCAAACAACACTAACCGTACAAAAAATATATTTTGGAATTATGTGTGCATTCCACACTAATGGTATTCTGGAGTGTGCCAGATGTGACTTTGAAGCTCAACTTCTTGCTAACAAATACCTACTGGTCTTGACGATTATTAAAACATACTTGTGTTGGTTAGGATTATTAATCCTCCCTTGTCCAAATTTGGTCATATGTCTAAATCAGGAGTCATGTCTAAATCGGGAGTCCATCCAGTCTATTTATAGTCATTAGCACCATTTGGTCCACTTGGCCTAATTGGGGCACATGTTTCAGTTACTAAAGTGTGGGGAACACTAATTGAGGCTTACTGCCACTGATTGCACTTAATTGCATTAGTTTAGGAGCCTCCTAGACCAATCCCTACAATTTAGAAAGCCATTGGGAATGCCGAAACCAACCAAGGTCAGTTCAGTTCAGTTGATGTCTAGTTAAGCTAAGTTAGGAGTTAATTACATTCAGTTCTAGTCCTCCACATTCAGTTAGCACTAGGTTTACTTGATTGCACTCAGGAGGGGCACATTTCTCACGTCCCATAGTCAATTAGCCTTAGTCAATACTGAATGTAACACTTGAGTTGTGTTTTAGAGCTCCGATGAACTCCGATTATGGTTTAGACAAGGTCAGTTAACTATTGAGTCCTCCGATAGTGATTTAGACAAGGTCTTAGTTACCTACAGTCAAGTAGAGTCTATTAATTCGAATTTCCTCATGTGGATTCGAATTTCATGTGGCTATTAAAGCCACTGTACTTCATTGTAACGATTATCTGATTACTTTTTTATTAATGAAAGAATTCACAGCTGCAAGCCATTTTTGCACTGTTTCATTCTTCAATTGCTGAGTAGATTGTGTGATCTATTTTGTGAGTTGTATGTTTGTCCACAAATCTATGTGCTCAATTTAATATGGTATCAGAGCAGAGGTCTCAGGTTCAATTCCCCTGAGCTACACCAGAGGCAGGGTGTTGGAGTATCGGGTATCTTCACATGGTATAACCGCCACACCTCTGGGAATATAAAACAAGTGTACTAACCGCCACTCCTGGTGATGGCGCCTTGTCCTGGGTTTCAAATGTTCACCAACATCTGTAGGTTTTGGTGTAACGACAAACCTTACATGGTATCAGAGCAGAGGTCTCAGGTTCAATTTCCCCGAGCTACAACAGAGGCGGGGTGTTGGAGTATCGGGTACCTCCACATGGTATAACCGCTACACCTCTGGGAATATAAAACAAGTGGACTAACCGCCACTCCTGGTGATAGGGCCTTGTGCTGGGTTTAAAATGTTCACCAAGATCTGCAGGTTTTGGTGTAATGGAAAACCTTACAGTGCTATCTTTCCTTTCTGTCTTAAGAAACCAAAGGCCTTAAAGAACCTAACGAGCCAAAGGCCTTACAGAGCAAGAAAAACTAAGATATATATTTGAAGTATGAGTGCATTCAACCCAATACTAGTCTTATATTGTGTGTTTAAATATGTGCAAGATGTAACTTGATCAACAAACCCTATCGGTTTGCTAAAAAAAATCATATTAGAACTTCTATAACACAGATGTCTGAGATTGTGGCAAAAGATGAATGCCATATTCTCTTTTTTGGTCCAATTAATCGAAGGCTTGAAAGGGAAAAACACATTGTCCCCCCTCTAATTTGTTTTGTTGTTTAATTTTAGATTTTAAATTTCCATTTTGGAAAAAATAGACTAGAAAGCTCATTATCAAATCAAATGAGCCTTAAACATTGTAAGTAGATAGATCCATACTGTTATGAGCAGAATTGTATGCAAAATGACTCTGAAGATTGAGAATTTGTGAGAAGGTGGTGTGGGCCTCCTAAGCCATAAGGAGAACATTGGTGCCTATTCTTCCCATCTTAAGCTTGCTACACAAGGTAAAATTCCATACAACTTTTTGTCATAAAACAACATAAGATTCAAATCTATAGAGTTCCAAAACGCTTTTATTTGATGTTACTTTATGTGTTGTACAACAACATGATCATAATCAAGCAAACTGAGTGTAGGTATGGGTGGAATGATATTCTTCTTTTTAAATGGCAACTTGTGGTCAATTGGATGCATAAATATATGTTTCAAAGTCTAAATGTGAATTTCCAAGCATACATCTACATTATCTTGATTACATTATAGGATTTGAAGTGGTTAGCATATATATAAAGAAGGTCGGAGCCATATGATTTGAAGTGGTTAGCATATATTTAAATAAGGTCAGAGTAATTCAAACTACTTTCTTAGGTCTCTAGAGTAAAAAACAATGTTGGTATTATTAATCTTTTCTTAGAATTAAAAATGATGCAATCTTGGTGTTAATGTTGCCCCTTTCCCTAATTCTTTAAGGGTTCTAGCTTAATGAAAGAGCGCCTGCTTCACAAGCAAGACTCTTGAAGGTTCGATTCCTTCATGCTGTAATGATATTGCAATATTGATGTTTTAAATAAAATATATTTTATTATAATTTATTATGGCTACGAGGGGGGTTCTAAATTGACTTCATATGTCACTACGAGCGGGGTTCATAACTGCCCCCAAAGGTTTGTAAAGAGTTTAAGGGGGAGGGAGGGGGGGAGTGGGGTTGAACCACCTCCATAGGTACCTACGAGGGGGATTTGTAACTGCCCCCAAAGGTTTGTAAAGATTTTTAGGGGGGGTTTTGAATTGCCTTCGTAGGTACCTATGAGGGGTGTTAATAACTTCCCTCAAATGTTTGTAAAGATTCTTAGAGGGGGTTGAACCGCCTCCATAGGTACCTAAGAGGGGGTTTATAGCCACCCCCAAATTTTTATAATACAGACTTTTAAGGGGGTTTTTTAGCCTCCCCCATAGGCACCAATGACGGGGGTTTATAACCACCCCCAAAGGTTTATAAAGAGTTTTGGGGGGGGGTTTGAACCACCTCTGTAGGTACCTACAAGGAGGGGTTGAAACCGCCCCCGTAGGTACATACAAAAGGGGTTTGTAACTGCTCCCAAAGGTTTGTAAAAAGGAATGGGGGGGGGGGATTTGGAACCTCCCCCGTAGCTGTCTATGAAGGGGGTTTATAACTTCCCCCCCAAAAGAATAGTGACTTTTCAATTTTTTGGGGGCGTTTAGAGGTGTTGCCATAGCTCATCTTTAGGGGTAATTTTTATTTCTTCCAGAACCGGCCCTAATAGTCAAAACTTTTAGCGTTGGTGTTATTAGGGGCGGTTTTGTAAATACCGCCCCCAAAAGTGACTTTTGGAGGCGGAAGACAACCGCCCCTAAAAATCAAATTTGTTGTAGTGCAAGTATGGAAATATTCGCGTCTTTGGGAAAGTTTCATTTTGCACCTTACGCACAACACAAGAGGAGGTAAATCCCTTCACTAATTAAAATTTTGTTTTCTGTACGATTTCAGAAGTTTGAGAGCTTCAAGGGTTCTCTTACAAGTTTTTTATTACTTATTGTATTGGAGGCCTACATTGTACTGATCTAACCTCAGTTTTTGCAAGATATGGAGAGTGGAGGATTGTCTCTTACATCCCTGTTGAGAAAGTGTTCAACCATGCCATTAAGCGAAGCAGTAAGTCAATGTACGAAGGCGAAGGGTTTCGCAGCAAAACAAAATAGCACAGGAGAAAGGAATTCAACTAGTCTGGAATGAAGCGCTTTCACCCATTTGGTTTCCCAAACTACCACTAATATTTGTTACTGGTAGTAGGTAATTCCCCAGTTGTGTGGTTAGTGCTTCGAAAGATGAGTTGTTTTCTTCAAAAGAGCTTGATGGAGCTAGGGAGTCCGTCGGCCCCATCGATTTGCTAAACCTTAAATCTTAACGTGCACTTACCGTAACACATAATGTTAATGTGCGCTTGATTAATTTTCCTGTACTATTTTTTTCACAGGTTCTAAAGTTTGTGATGAAGAAACCAGGCGAGCATCAAGAATCATCCATAGGACTGGTCGCTTAGATCTTGAGGTCTCTAACCGATTTGGAATTCAAGCATGTATTGGAAGAATTGGGGGATTTAACAAAGGGATATTTGATTACGGAACTTGTAATTATTTTTCGAAGGCACACGCGTCCATCAGATGAGATACCCCGCATCAAGAGATTCAACATTGAGCTTTTGATCGCTCTAATAGAAAAGGACAATGTTGCGATAGAAATGAGAAGATAATTCTCAGAGGCTTTGGACGGAGTGTTGGATACGACCTTCAGATTCAGATTGGACAATTATAGTACCTTCTCAAGAAGTTTTTGGGCTGAGTAGCTATCACATTTCTATGCAAACTCTGGTTATTAATTCTTCCAAGGAATGAAACTCTGGTTCTTAATTCTACTAAGGAATGCCTTATTGACGCAAACAAGGCTGATTAGGGGAGAATCACTGCCATGGCGGCGTAAATAATGGTTAAGAATTATTATTTATATGTTTTAGTTTCACCATCAAAGCGCTAGATTTCTATATAATGTTATATTTTCAATTTTTAAAAATTATATGTTTGAGTTTGATTCTTCAAAACAATTCAGTTTTTTATAAAAATATTAACTGATATTTTTTGAATATTTGTAATTAACATTATATGAGATTGATTCAATTGATGAATAATATGGTGAGAGCCTGAGAGGTCCAACTAATCGACAACAATATGGAGGGTCACAATGTTTGACGAATAATATGGGAATAATGAGACAACTAACAAATTTGCAGGGTCGAATTATCCCATTTCCTCCTGCCCCATTCCTGCTTTCCCTTTACCGCTTTATACCGTGCTTTCCCTAATTCGTTTTGCTTGCTTTATTCTATGAATTTAATGCATTAATAGTTTCTTTTAGTGCATTTAATTAATTATTCAAAAATGTGCTTTCCCCAATTCACTTTTCCCGTTTATTATCCCATTTAATGCATTCCCAGTGTTTTTAGTACATTTAATTCATTATTCAAACATGAAATTCTATTATTCAAACGTGAAATAATATCCTCCAGTGTTTATAAATATAAACTTTGTAACATTTCGAAATATATTATCATGAATATTCTTTTTTTCAGATGGAAAGATCCACGGGAAACCCAACAATACTTCCCCACATTCGTGGATGGTAGAGGTGGTAAACCGCCGACCATCCTAGCAGAAGGCCTAACCTCAAAGGACTCAAGGCTCGAACCCGTGACCTCCCCCGAACCAAGAGAGTGTGCGCACGTCTTATCAATTGAACTAACCCTTGGGGCTTATATTATCATGAATATTCACAAGTGAATATATGAATACATGAATAATACCACTAATACATAGAATTATGAGATAAAATAACGATAGTAGATTATTAAAATCTAAAAAACTTTTGATGATTAAAGTATAAAAAACGTTATCTATACTATAGCATAAAGGATAAAATGCATATTATGTGTGCATGGTCATTTCAATAGTTTAATGAAAGAAATCTAGGCAAATATCATTTTAGGCGCTTCGAATTTTTGTTAATAATTGAACATAAAATTATACAACTAATAAATTATATATATGTGTGTGTGTGTATGTATGTGTGTGTGGTGTTTTGAATCATTTGTTATTTGTTATTTGATGTATATTGTGCTTAACACTATATACAAGTTTGTTTTTCTTAATAAAAATAAAAATAATTTTGGTGTTTTGCATAACAAAATTTCAATCAACTGACGATTGTTTTTGGTGGTTTGCATTATACATCATGGAACCGCATATTCATTTAACATCAAAATCAATTTTTTTACAAACACCATTTTTGCACCATAAATCTTAGCACCACTTGGGTATCCCCATATTATGAGAACTTTTGCACCACTATTTAAAAATTGAGGATTTCCAAAATCCTTTACAAATAGTGGTGCTATTGTGATACTAAAATGTCTTTTTTCTTATTATGCTATATTTTGGTAATTTTGAGATTTTTTTTTGTATAAGGGGAGAACGAAAATATGGCAAAGCATTGTGGAAGGTCACATCAAATTGTGAAAAATCACAACAGAAGTTTCATTAGATGAAGTACAATGGTTTACTAAAAACAAATAGTGGAAGATCACAATCTCAGTATTGAAATTAAATAGAGATAGTAAGTGTCCATCTCTCTTTCATATGAATGGTGTGTATACAAGCAAGTGTTGTCAGCTTTTGAGATTTTGAATTGTATCCCAAGATCATCTAATTTCTTGTTTAATGTAGATCAGTTGCACCATGAATTCCATTTCCCTAATTATGTAAGAAATTAGATTTCCCTAATTCTATGATGAATTGACTAAGGTGTAACATCCCCAAGAAAAGACATTATGCTCACTTATGGTTTAATGAGTTTTATTGTTTAATTAATAAATTGGGCTAGATCTGAAATCTGTCAATTTTCTATTTATTGGATGAATAATTTGGATTTAATAAATTAGAGAATAAAGGAGGACAACCACATTAAATGAGGTAATTGTGCATACAAGAGTAGAGGACAAGAAATATTTAACCTAGGGGAAGTCAAAACAAGTGTCGATAGTGCATTAATGGCACTAGACAATCCCTAAAAACCAGGGATTTTGATAGCTGCAAAACTTCTGAGAGGAATCGATTGCTTGTAAAAGACCTAGGCAAAGTAAATATAAAGGGGGCATATGCGAGAGGCACGACATTACTTAGTATGTCGAAGGAAGAAATCTTTGTTGTGTGAGCACTTTGGTCTTAGGAAAGAAGTTCTTTCTGAACAATGAAGTTTTGTGACTGAGGTTGACTGTTTCCACTCTTGGCATGCATGATTTGGCTAAAGGACGATTAGAGAAGAAATGAAAAGCTGCTCTCAATCTGCGACTGAGTAGAACTTGGTTGTTCCTATCATATCGCATATCATATCCAATTGCATAATTTTGTAGCCTATGGATTTGATTTATTGCCTATTGAGCGAATCAAAATTGTTATTTTATGAGTTAATTGTTATTTTATGAGAAGTACTTCATAAGCGTTACTTTCTAGAATTTGTATCGTTAAGAATTCCTGGTATTATAAAAATAGAGTAGACCATGCCGAACAACTTCGGATATTTTTTTTTCATCAAATGAGAATCAGTACAGCGAAACCCTAGTTACTCGTAGATCATAATCCCATTTAAATTTTGTAGTTAAAACCTTAGAAAATAACAATGTCATTGATAATGAGTAACGGCACAGTAATTAGGAAGTTAATATAATTAACCATGTCGGTTATAGATATGATTTCCTTTTAGGTTTTCTTAAACCTTAAGAAAATGCAGAGCGATAATAATCCAAATGTTTATTAGTTACAATGGTAAATTTAACCTTACAATTTCCATTTGAATTAATAATCAATAAGAAAAAATTCTATTCCAAAACTGAATTCCAAGTTATAGTAAAAAGAAAACCCTGAGCAAAGATAGTGGCCATAAATCTTTTAAACTGTTACAGTAAACTCTTACAATAAATATGGGAAGGAATCAATGTGTACAGTGATTAGAAATGTCCTATTATGAAAATAGATAAATGGGACCACTAAGTTCGGGTGCCATATAGAATGAAAAACCTTGGCTAAATAATAGTCCAAAAGTTAGAAGGAAATACATTTAATTCACCACAAACCTGAACAATTAGTCGATCCATATGTCTTTAGAGAGGCCTCTATCTGCCTCTTTTCTCGATGTTAATGGAGACGCAGGGTTTAACAATCATTTTTCCCAAGAAGCTCAATTATCAAAGAAGGAGAATCCAACTTTGGGTGGGTTATTTGCTACCAGGAAACACCATAGTTTACATGATATCAAGTTCCTCGGTCGACGGCGTACATGTAACTACAATCATTAAAAGCATAGTTAGTATTTTATAAAACACTAAAAATAGTTAGTTGTATAAAAAAGAAGACCATCGACATAACACCGCTTACTAGGTCATGAATGCAGAGGGTAAAAATTCCTCAACTTCCCTTATAAATTGCTCGAAAATTTACCATGTTGAGGTTGTAAATCCTCGACTAGTGAAAGGAGTTACAACGAGCCAAGATTTCCATCTCAACGAGTATCCTTGAAAGATAAACCATCCACCCTAACATAGCCCATCCATCGAAGGAGAAAATGGAGAAAAATACGAGACAAAACCTAGAAGGTTGTCTTATGTCGTCTTGAGGCTCATTCATTAAGTCTGACAAAAGGAAGTGGTCGGTATAGGGTATTAAATATTATTCATACAACCAACAAATAATGCACTAGATATCAACTTAAATTTCATCCACCTGTACATTAACTCTTGCAGGTAATGTTTAAACTAGAATTTAGACACTTATGTTAAGTGTTAATAGCTTATTATCACAAGGGATATGCCTCGAACCTTGTGAGAAATTCATGTGGGTATTTTTAGCATAAGATCCATGAGCTTAGTGTATGGTCATGTAGGTATAGTTTAGGTCTTTTTCTTTTTATCCCTCGGATGGTCTAGTGGTAATAAAACATTGGTCTCTGCATGACAAGTTAAGGTGTTAGAAATACCCAATCAAGTGAAATTTTAACAGAACTTTCTAAGCATATCCAACTAATGATAGCCAAGAAATTGCATATTGAAACTTTAAAACATATTAGTATTACCTTTAGTTGAAGGTGGGAAATGAGGATAAGTTTACTAAGCGATTTGAATCCTTACATGCAAAGAAATGAAATGGTGCATTAGAAACGCTAAGTAAGCAATAACACCATCCACATCGGTCTTCACCATGATTTTTTTAACTTCATCGAAGAGCTTAGTATTCTTGCAGTTCCTAGCATGAATGTGCAACATAGGAACACAAGACACCTCACAATGAATAATCATTTTTTTATGCTGAGATATTCTTAGGTTATATGGTTTAAGTTTTGTTACATATGATATCAGAGCAACAGGTTTCAACACTATTGCCTATGGGAAAACAACAGTTTATATTGTACACCGTGAATGTAATTATAACCAATAAAATGTATCTCTTTCTCTATATGTACATACTAAATTTTCCAGGAGTTGACGATGGATTCACACAATGAAATTGATTCGAAACGAGAAGGAAATGATCACACAAATGATGCAACACAACCAAAAGAAGTTCATTCTGAAGCTAGTCAGGTACTAGAGACTATGAAAAACCTAATTGTTGAAATACATAGTTTTAAAGATGATAACGGACAACTGAATAAATTCCAGGAGAAGCAACAAGAAAGGATTGAAATACTAATGTAAATTTTACATGAAATAAACAATGGAAAAGACCAAAGAATAGAAGTAAAGGAGGATCGAGGAATGCCGGTTGAAAATGCTAAAGGAAGGGCAGTTCCTCCAATGACACTCAAAGATATGAAAAAAAAGAAAACCCTGCTCGGAAAAGAAAAGTTGACCATTTGGCGGGAGAATTCAAAAAAATCAAACCAACCAGCTTCAACGAAGAATTGAAAACAATAGAAGAGGAAGAATCTTGGTTACTGGATATTAAAAAGTACTTTCAAATCTACAACTACTCTAGCAACATGAAGGTACAAAAGGAAGCATACAATTTAAAAAGTAAGGCCAACATTTGTTGGAAAGATCTGAAAAATTCAAATGCATTAAAGGAAAAGAGCACGGAGTGGTCAGAATTCAAGAAACTATTTTAAAAACAATACCTGTCACAGAGTTATTATGATAGAAAAAAATTATTTTATGAATTAAGGCTCGTCCAAATGACCATGAAATACCTCATTAATAAATTTTTAGATATGCTACGGTTTGTGCCTTACATCAAAGAGAACAAGATTAAAGTTCAATGGTTCTTGAGTTTCTTACCATAGTCCTAGAAAGACCACATTGAATTTACAACCCAAAAAAATTACACAAAGTTATAAGGAAGGAAAGACTTTGCTTTGAACAGTATAAGAAATTGAATGATACACCTAAACCATGGAAGGATAAAAAGAATAAAAAATTCAACGAGTGGAAAAAGGGCTTCAGGCCACCTCCATTTCGGAACATGCAGAGGAATCAATCATAAAATCACTACAACAGAAATTAGTAGCCACTGTAGAAAGGTAATAATCCTATCAACATTGGACCAAAAGGTTCCATTGGAACCCTTAAGGAACCATTGAAATGTTAGGAGTGTGGGGAACCTTGTTTACAATGCAATTGACCACTCTTCAATGAGGAAAATAAAAATATGCATAACCTTCAAGAAGCTTCTAGCATAGGAGAAAACACCAAAAGCATACACCGAATAAATGTTGCTCTGGAGGACGATAGGAAGATCAACAATATGCAATTGAGGAAATTTAAGGTAAAATTTCCAACCTAAAACTTTCTGTATTAATTGATTGAGGGGATGCCTTGAGTTATATAACTCCCAAGATGATAGAAATTTTCCAACTAATCAAGGTATGACATATGAAACCATGGTTGGTTCAATTAGCTACAGGGGATAAACGAAAGGTAACTGATTGTATTGTTGATTGTGAAATTAAACTACACTATTATAAGAATAGAATCAATCTTAATATTTTTCTGTTAGGAACTTACGGCATGATAATCGGGATGGACTAGCAGGAAAAATATAGAGTTTTGCTAAATTGATATGACGATACTTTTACGTACATTACTAAAGATAAAGTTGTTAGGACCATAAAGGGTATATCCGAACCCATATCTGTGAGGCAAATTTCTACAATGCAAATAAAAAGATGCATGAGGAAATGCATCAGACTTTATGCAATTCAGGTGATAGACTTACTCAATAGTGAAAATAAAACCAGCCTAGGTGATCATCTTGTTTTGAATAAATTTGCATATGTATTCCTAGAGGAAATACCGGAACTTCCCCCTCAGCAAGAAATATATTTTCCCATTGAACTCATACCTAGATCTGCACCTGTATCCAATATATTGTATCGGATGAGCATCCCGTAACTAACTAAATTAAAAATTTGGATTCAAGAACTATTAGATAAGAGGTATATCAGACCCAATGTGTCACCCTGGGGAGCACCAATGCTATTTGTCATGAAAAAGGATGGAAATTTGTGACTTTGTATGGACTATAGGAAGCTAAACAAAGTAACTATTACAAATAAATATCCATTACCTCAGTTAAATGATTTATTGGATCGAGTAGGTGAAGATAAGATGTCCTCAAAACTGGATTTGCGATTTGGATACCACCATATCATAATTAAAGAAGAATATATTAATAAAACAACTTTTAGAACATGTTACAGACACTACGAATTCATAGTAATTCCATTTAGATTAACCAATGCTCTCGCTACATTTATGTTTTTAATGAGTAATATCTTCTATAAATATCTAGACCAATTTGTGTTAACCTTTATTGATGATATCTTGATCTACTCAAGGACAAAATAAGAACATCAAAAACACTTAAGTATTGTTTTACAATCCTTAAGAGACCATTAACTTTATGCTAATTATGAAAAGTGTGAATTCTTAAAAAAAATACAATATTTAGGTCATATAATCTCAGAAAAAGGAATCGTGGTAGAATCGCAGAAGATAAAATTTATTTTGAAATGGCTAGTACCTAAGGATGTGGAAGGCATACGTTCCTTCATGGGACTCACAAGGTTTTATTGATGATTTATCAAAGGCTTCTCTTAAATCATCTATCCTATTACTTCACTGCAAAAGAAATGAGTGAAGCTCGTATGGTCTCTAAAGTGCCAAGAAAGCTTCAAAAATCTAAAAAAAATGTTAACAACAACACCCATATATAAGTATCTAACCATTGTAAATATTATACGATTTGTACGGATTCTAGTAAGGAAGGATCGGGATGAGTGTTATCTCAAGAGGGGCACGTAGTGTGCTACGAGTACTGTAAGTTAAAAGAACACGAACAAAATTGCATAGTTCATGACCTGGAAATTGCATCACTAGTTTATTCTTTAAAAATGTGTCGTCATTATCTATTAGGGAAAATTTCATATTATTAATAGATAACACTTGCGTAAAGAACTTATTCACTCAACCTAGAATTAATGCTCGTTAAGCAAGATGGATGGTTTTCTTGAGTGAATTCGATTTCGAAGTAAAACAGATTAATGGTAAGGAAAACAAGGTGGTTGATGCACTTAGCCGAAGAACTCATGAAATTTATGAAATAACTATGAGTCAACTAGAAGGTGACCCCAAAAGAAGAATAAAAACAATAGGTATACACGACAGTGAATATGTGAATTTACTAAGAAATTTGCTAAAAGATGAAGTAAATTTAAATAGAACAGAATTCAAGGTGGATTAAGAAGGTATGATATGGTTTAAAAGCATATTGTACATACCTAATATCATAGAAAGAAGGCTGTCGATTTTAAATCAGATCTGCATAAACCACCTTATGCCAGCCATCCTAGTTGTCAAAGAATTATAACAACTCTAAGAAAACAATTTTTTTGGTTGATTTTAATAACATATTTGTTCAATTATCTATCTAGATGTTTGGAATGTCAACAAGTGAAAGCTGAACACTAACACCCAATGAGTTTGTTACAACCTTTACCAATTCCTGACATGAAATGGGAGGTTATGTCTTTATATTTCAACACGGATTTTCCAAAAACACAAAAACAACATGACTATATTATTGTTGTAGTAGATAAGCTAAGAAAATATGCACATTTTATTCATGTAAAATAACATATGAAGCTGTAAATATTGCAGATATATTCTTGAAGCAAATATTTAGACTTCATGGCATACTGAAGATGGTGATCTCTGACCGAGATTTTAAATTCACATAAAATTTATAGAAATATTTGTTTATGGGATTAGAAACGAAAATAAACTTCAGACTAGTTATCATCCATACTTATGGGCAAACAAAACGAACCAATCAAATCATTGAATACATGTTAAGAATGTATGTCATAGAGAAACCCACTAAACGTGAGGACTATTTGCACCTTCTAGAATTTGCGTACAACAACAGATATTAAGCTTCACAAAAAATGAGCCCGTTTGAGATCTTATATGGGAGGAAATGTATTACCCCATTTAGGTGGGATAGCCCAGTCAACCGTTTGATGCTACGACCAGAACTACTGCATGAAACATAGCAAATTGTTCGCAAGGTGTAGAAGAACTTAAAGGTGGCACAATATCTCCAAAATCATTACGTTGACTTAAAAATACAACATAGATAATTTAGTATCAGATACCATGCATGTCTTCAAATTTTGTGGGCCTTTTCAAATATTGGAAAGAATAGTATCAGTGGCATATAAACTTGCGCTTCTGGCACATTTAATAATTCATAATGTTTTCCACATTTCTTTATTAAAGAAATATATTCATGATTCTACTCATATCATTGACTGGAATGTGGTGCAGGTGGAACCAGAATGCGAGTTTCAAGTGGATCGTATACACATTTTGGACATGAAAGAAATAACACTTCGGAGTTGAGTCATCACTCGGGTAAAGGTGCAATGGAAGCAATTTAGCCAGGAGGATGCTAATTTGGAATTGAAGGATGAAATACAAGAAAAATATCTAGAATTATTCATAGATCCAATGGGAAAAGAATAAAAACATTGAGGACAATGTTAGTAATAAGGGGGTGGGGATCTAACATCCCCAAGAAATGACATTATGCTCACTTATGAATTAATTAGTTTTATTGTTTAATTAATCAATTGGACAAATGTAATAAAAATTTTGGATTTAATAAATTAGAGAATAATAGAGGAAAACCATGTTAAATGAGGGAATTGTGCATACAAGAGTGGAGGATAAGAAACAGTTAGCCCTGGGAATTCAAAACAAGTGTCAAGAGTGCATTAATGGAACTAGACACTCCCTAGAAATTAGGGATTTTGATAGTTGCAAAAATTCCAAGAGGAATTAGTTGCTTGTAAAATACCTAGGGAAAGTAAATATAAAGGGACATATGCGGGAGGAAAGACGTTGCTTAGTATGTCGAAGGAAGAAATATTTTTTGTGTGATCACTTTGGTATTAGGAAATAATTTATTTCTAAACAACGGAGTTTTTGTGATTGAGGTTGATTGTTTCCACTCTTGGTATGCACGATTTGGATCGGGGGTGATTAGAGAAGAAACGAAAAGATGCTCTCAATCTATGGTTAGGTGGAATTTGGTTGATCCTATCATATTCGACTGCAACATTTTCCCAAGTTTCTAATGAATATTAATTTATATTACAATTTCATAATTTGGTAGCCTATGGGTTTGATTCTTGCATATTGAGCGAATCAAAATTGTTATTTTATGAGCTAATTGTTTTCTTTCCTAGCTAGAATGAAATAATGTAGCAAAATCTATCTTAAATGAATGTGTCATATAAAGTATATTGTTTATTATGATTATAGCTGATGGTAGCTTGGTGCATGGAGATGAACACTCCTGAGGTCCCTAGTGGATGGACTATTTTAGTGGTATTCATTATAGATGAGGATAATTCTAGTAACATTCTTCCCTCTACTATTATTAGTAGATTAGGGTATTTAGTTGTTAGTTGGGATTCCCAAAGTTACATCAAAAATTTCTTACCTCCAAAATATTAACACTACATTTACCTAATTAATGGGTTAAATTTATGTAAAGAACAATTGCAGGCATCTAGGAGACCAATTGGATGGAGAAGCTAAGTCCGGTTGATCTCTCAATAGTCGAATCTAACTATCATGTTTGATGATAAATAAGAATAATATATATTAGATGATAGGATAAAATATGATATGTTACAATAGTGGACCTGCCTTAAATATGGCTTGGGCATTTCATGTTGAGAAGACGCCTCATTTCATAACCTAACTTAGTTAACCGAATTATTAATTATTTAATTATTATTTTATTTTATATTTGTTATATTGCCACTCCCTTTAAGGAAGCTTTGTCCTCAAAGCTTAAGTATTTTCCTAGTGTCATTCTTCAATCTGACTCACTGTCGGTATTTGAATCAGATGAGGTCTCTTGTGCAAATACTTGCACTTCCTTTCCATTGATGATTTTGCACTGTATTGTCTCATTATTCCTACATTTATGACCAAGGGTCCAATCATCACCACATCGACGACATATGTTTTTCTTCTTTTTCTATTATCAGAGTAACCGTTAGATGACTTCCATCTATTTTCCATTTCATAGGCATATGAATGAGGTTTGTGGCATTGATGACCGGGTGACCAAGTATTTGCACAATACCTACATTGTGTCTCTTTTTCTAGTCGATATTGGTTATCGGCTCTTGTTTTAATTCCTTCCAATTTGCGTTCTGCTGCTTTTGCTTTATGTCTTGCTACTTCTACATTAGGTATGTCATGCAATTTTAAATCTTTTTGGAGGTATCGTTTAAGACCTCCTAAATAGGTTTCAATTCTTTGCTTGTCAGACAACCTAAATAATCGTGTTGATAAGGATTCCCACTTATGTGTGAATTCCTCAACGCTTCCAACCTGTTGTAATCTAGTAAGTTTACTGAAAAATTCATCTTCTTCGATTACTTGAAACCTATTACAAAAATAATTTTTGAACATGTTCTAGGTGTAGGTAAAATGATCTCTCCTCCACCATAAGTACCAATTATAGGTGTAGCCTTCCATATGCATTGACACATATTTCACTTTCTCCTCGTCAAATTGAATATTTTAAATGCCGAAGTATTCTTTTGCTTTGTTTAGCCAAGCAACGCATTGGTCTTCACTCCCATTGTATGTCGACAACTCTATTTTTTCCTTAGATGGTTACATTCTGTAAGGATGATATTGATTTCCTTTTTCTTTACGGTTTGATGGTGGCTTGGAAGTACTAGACGATGCAAGTGACATATTTGAACTACCTTGTTTTTGTTAGCAGTTTTTAACCTTTTTATTCCCTACTATCTTACTGATAGCTTTTATTTTTTTGTTTAATCGTGCCTCCATATCTGGGAGTATTTTTGTTTCTATATCTTGTTTAAACATCGCATTGTTAATCTTTATTTCTTTTTGCAATTCTTCCTGATTCTTTGCGAGTGTTTCGTGGGCGAAAAAATGAAATGAGGCATCTAACATGTCTGGACTATTGAGTTGGTCTCGACAGGGCATGAGCCTTTGTAACATCTCGATTAATGTATTATGGTTCTATGTCATCGTGCTCATGTTCTATGTTAAGGTGTTTATGTTTTGAGTCATGGTACTCAGTTTTTCATCCATATCTTTTTGTTTTTTGTTTAGGATGTCAAATTGTTCATCGATCCTTCTTTCTAGTACCAGATCAAGCTCATCTTTGAGTACTATATTTTTATTTTGCATCTCTTGCTTCGAGCCTTTTTTGTTAGCGACAAGGGACTTGATGTCCTTCTCCATTTTTTTGATTTTCTCTTTCACTTTCGCCATTGTTTTTGACCTTGTATGTGGAGGTGTGTATTTCAACGTTGTTTTGGCTTTTGAGGTGAAATTTGAGTAATAATATATTAATTATTATTATTATTATTTCATAAACTATATAATATTTTATATATAGTTTTTTTTTAAACAAATATTATAATATTATTTATATTATAATAAATACAATATTTGAATTTTTTTAAATATATTATATTATTTTGTTTTTTTGTTGGAGGAGGAGGATGAGGAGTGACGGCGTGGGTGGAGGGAAGTGCGTAGAGAAGGAGATGCGACGCAGTGGAGTGTTGTCAAACATTGGCAGATGGCAGGGATGACGGTGGGATGACTGTTAGGTGGAATGATGGTGCTAGGAAGGATTGGAGTAGACGGGAAGCACGTGGATACGGTTCTTGATGGCAATGTGGATGGATGATGCGTGATGGAGGCAAAGGAAAACAGTGATGCGCACAGGCAGGATGGTAATGTGAGATAGGAGGAAACTGTAGGTGAGCGTGTGGGAGCGTAGAAGAAATGGAGCGCACGCCGAAATAGATGATGTGAAGTGTGGAATGTTGTCGAGGCGAGTGCAGGTGGGTGGAGAAGGGAATGGGATGAGGGTGAATGAATCTAGAATGGGAAATCAGATGGGGGGAAGTGGTGAGTGGGAAGGTGGAATGACGAGAATGTGAGCATGAACATGGACCAGGGGTAGGGTAGGCATAGGTGTATGGAGCAGGAAGCATGGTTTTTTTTTTTAGAAGTGTCTGATAGGAGCACTCAGGTCAAATATGGTGGAGGAGTTGTGTGGAGGACAGTGGAGCCGAGAGAGGTAGGGGTGAAATGGAGCAATGGAAGAAATCAATAATTGATGAGCTGAGTCCGAGCTCAAGTAGGGATTGATGAGAATAGTAGCTCAGAGTGTAGGAGCGAATCAACTCTGATACCAAATGGAGCAGCTGAGTCTGGTTGATCTCTCAGTAGTCGAATCTGACTATCACGTTGGATGATAAATAAGAATAATATATATTAGATGATAGGATAAAAGATGATATATTACAATAGTGGGCCTACCTTAAATATGGCTTGGGTGTTTGATGTTGATTAGATGCCTCATTTCATAACCTAAATTAGTTAACCTAATTATTAATTATTTTATTATTATTTTATTTTATATTTGTTACATTGGATTAGAAATCACTTAGGAAAATAGGTTAGTTAACAACAATTTAAGAAGGAAGGATACTTCCTATATCCATAACCAGCTCAAGGGTCATAGATGAAAATGACAATGGAGGTTACTTCCTATATCCATATCCAACTCAAGGATCGTAGATGAGAAAAGCAACATTTGACAATATCTAGATAATTTGGTCATATCGGTATCGTTTCCTAGGGTAAATCTTTAGATCTCAAGGGTAGGTAACTGTTCTGCATACACAACATTGGAATTGTTCTTGTTTTAAGCATAGACTCCATCGTGGAGTAAGCTTGGAGGAACATCACATCATTACACACATCTAGGTTAAGCTTCAAATTTGAAGGCTTGAGAGCCCTTCAAAGGCCATTTTAGCCTTCATAGAAGGCCACAAATAATTTTACCATGCAAAAAAAAATTAGTTTCACTTTGAACACATCAATAATGAAATTGAGTAAGCGTGGGTAAATTTGCAATAGAAGTGCAGCTACAAAATTTTCCCTTCCAGGGGTTATCAGTGATTCACTTGACTCTGGGAGAGTCAAGAATTAGAGTCTACCCAAGTTCCCTCTAATAGTCGGATCATGGATGAGGATCTCGATCCCAATGGGCACAGACCATGGTGGGCCACTCGGCTGCCCAGTTCCAAGTTCAACTCGGTGACTATGACTTGGGATGCGATGTTCACTTTCAAAGAATTTAATGGCACTGGCATGCATTACTCACCGTACCAACTTGATTAAATATTGTTCTCAGAGGATTCCATCCTTCCAACTTGGTTTTCCATCTGGAATCTTCTTATTCACCAAGCCGCGTGATCTCACAACTTAAAAGTCACTTTAGTATTTTCGTATAAGATGTGAAATTAAATGCTCATATGAGTCATATCTATGGATGGTGAATTGATTTTTACCATAATTGGCATGATTTACATTGTTCAAAAAGATGCCTCTCTTCAATTATTGCAGTGTTCTTTAATGAAATCCATGTTGAATTTTATTATAAAAATTTTAGATAGAAATACAAGATTAAGTTGTAGATTAATCTTAAAGTTTTAATTTTTTATTAGAACGATGTATTTTAGGTTATACTAGAGTAAATGAGATATGATCATTTAGGTTACGTTTTTACATAGAATATTTCCTTGGTTATGGCTAATAGCTCACTAATTATTAAAAAATACTCTTAAATTATTATTTTATCTAAAAAATTGTAGTATTTCTAGGTTAGAATTACATATTACATTTAGTTCTATAGTTTATAAAAAATAGGTTAAGTAATTCACAATTTATTCATTAAGAAAAATATTTGATATTAATAAATTTAATTTAGATTTTTATTCTATTTTAAGTTCATAATCCTTGTAGCAATTTAGGGTGTTTTTTTTTAATCACAACTTAGACTTCCTTATTATCTAGCTTAACATTTTTATGGTTTGGGTTTGGTCTTAGTTATATAGTCAACATGATCAATTTCCTAATTTTCTCTTGAAATGTGTTGTTAAAGATATATTAATAAATATTTATGGTTACTCAAATCGACTCATTGTCTTAATGATGAACCTTGATAAAGGTTTGTAATGTCTACATATCAAATGGAGTCTACAATTACCTTGGATACCACTCCTCAAACCCATCAAGCCAGAATTTAAGAGAAGAGATTGTAAATATGTTTTTTGTCAAAATAACAATTTGGAATTTGTAAGGTTCACAAATAGATTATAGTATATAATATTCCTTGTTTTTTGTCTAACCTTTTCACATAAATATAAGATGAAAATTTGAGAAGAAAAGTGTTTAATCCCTCTCAAACTTCTTCTTGTGTGAGATCCGAATACTAGTAAGATCCACATTGAAGTTTGAAGGATACTTTTTTCAATGTCTTTGAATAATAATTATATGCACCGAGTTTTGAAAAGAGAAACGAGAATCCCTATCAATCACTCTCATTTGACATCTAGATGTTAGTACACTCAAGACCAAAGTTTGAAAGATAAATTTTCAAGTCTTCTAATACTTAGGTTTATTATGGTGAAGAGGATGCTTAGGGATTAGGTGGAGTTTGAAATTGAATGGCTAGGTACTCATGAACTGTGTCCATATGGAAAAACATATCAATTAGCTTTGTGATGGTATTTGTAACTTTTTTTTTGCCATTAATGGAAATGTGCATCGTGATAAACTTATTTAGTTGGAAAGATAATAATACAATGCTTTTAATAGCATATAGGAAAGTTCATTTCAAAACAGCTAAGGTAAAATGTCATGGAAACTTTTTTTTTTTTACTTTTATGTTGTTTATTTAAACCATTGGTTATGGCAATGATCAAGTGGTCCCAACAAAGATCAACCATTTTAAATCTCCCACGGATGTACAATGTTAGAAGTAAACTAGTTTTAGGTGGATACGTTGGCACTAGAAAAAGATCATCATCTTTTTAGTTTTTGTTATTAATGTTAGGGATTTGATGCCTGATCTCTTTTGGCCCAGTTCTAATAGTGGAGCTCTTCTCAAAACAATTCTAGACATAAATAAGCTTTAGTACCCCATGAGCCTACTTTCACCCCTAATTTCATATTATGCATTCAGATAAGGTTGCTTCTCAACTACTCTAATCACTTTAGCATGATAGGAAACAAACACTTCCCTTCAAAAAATAAATAAGCCAAAGAACATGCAATACAAAAAACAAATACTCTTAATGTTTATGGTTATGTTCACATTAACAAAACAAGTGCATCAATCTCTTTCTAAATGAGCTTTTTCCCAATCTCATCTTCCATCACCGTTATATGTTCTTCATTCTCAACCTTTATTTTAGTCTCTCCTCCTCTATACTAACTCTTGAGTAATCCCATAAAAAGAATATGGAAGTGATAAATCATATGTACATGGTTTACCTCACTAATTCCATGTAAATGTTGAATCACTTGGGATTTATTCTTATTTTCATTTTTTTTATACAATGTTTTTAATAAATAATGATTTTTTTTTTAACAATTAAATTTTCAAATTGAAAAGAATGATTTATTTTTAAATGTTAACGTTGAAGGGTTAAATTTCTCACAGCCCTTCCAAGTAAAATGAGACCTGATCTAGGTAACCTAACCATGAACAAAATTCAAAGGATGGAAAAACAAACCAGGCGACGGTTTGACAAGGGAAAACTCTGTATTTCATTACCCATGGATTGCATATTAATAAACAAACTATAAATAAACTCTTGTCTGAGCCTAAGGCTCCACACAGGTAGAAATAAAAATGAGAAGTACTTGATTCGAGTTACTTGCTATAAAATGTATCACTAAGAATTCCTGGTATTATGAAAACAGGGTAGACCATGCCAAACAACTTTGGATAAAAAAATTTTCATCAAATGAGAAGCACTACATCTAAACCCTAGTTACTCGCAGACCAGAATCCCATTTCAGTTTCAGAGATAAAGCCTTACAACATAACAATGTCACTCATAACGGGGTAACAACACAGTAATTAGGAAATTAATATAGTTAACCCTATTGGTTATAGATCCGAGTTCTTTTAGGTTTTGTTAAAACTTAAGAAAATACAGAGCTATAATAATGAAAACGTTGATTAGTTACAATGCTAAATTTAACCGTACAATTTCCATTTGCACATAATCTATAAGCAAAATTGCTATCCCAAAATGAATTCCAAAATATAGTAAAAAGATAACCTTAAGCAAAGATACGGGCCAGAACTCTTTCAAACTGTTACAGTAAACTCTTACAGTAAATATGGACAGGACTCGATGTGTACAACGATTATAAATGTCTTATTATGAAAATAGCAAAATGGCACCACTAAGTTCGGGCGCCATACAGAATGGAAAATCTTGGCTAAATAACAGTCCAAAAGTTAGGAGGAAATACATTTTAATTCACCACAGACCCGAATACTCAGTCGACCCATACGACTTCAGAGAGGCCTCTATCCGCCTCTTTTCTCCATGTTAACTGAGACATAAGGTTTAAAAATACGAGACAAAACCTAATAGGTGGCGACGGGCGTTATGTCACCCTCAGGCTCATTCATTAAGTATGACAAAAGGAAGCGGTTTGTACAGGGTATTAGACATTCTTCGTACAACCAACAACCATGTAAGGTTTAAACTGGCGGTTAGACACTTATGTTAAGTGTTCATAAGCTATTATCACAAAGACATGCCTCGAACCTTGCAAGAAATGCCTGCCGGTATTTTTAGCATAAGATCCACGAGCTTGGTGTATGGTCATGTAGGTAGAGTTTAGATCTTATTTTTTTATTTAATCCCTTAGTTGGTCTCTGCATGACAAGTTAAGGTGTTAGCAAGACCCAATCAAGTGAAATTTTAACAAAAAATGTTAACGATAGCCCGG
This sequence comes from Pseudotsuga menziesii, assembly GCA_001517045.1. Classification (NCBI taxonomy): domain Eukaryota; kingdom Viridiplantae; phylum Streptophyta; class Pinopsida; order Pinales; family Pinaceae; genus Pseudotsuga; species Pseudotsuga menziesii. The sequence continues at coordinate 543,147 of LPNX010104778.1, read as the reverse complement.
ATTGTGCAAATGGAAATTTTAAAACATATTAAAGTATTCCCTTAAGGTGAAGGTGGGAAATGAGGATCACTTTACCAAGTGTGTTGAATCCTTACTTGCAAATACATGAAATAGTAAGCAATAACACCATCCAACATGTTTTTTTTAACTTCATCGAAGAACTTAGTTTTCTTACTGCTAACATGAAGGTACAACATAGGAACAAAATACATCTCATAGATGAATAATCGATTTTTTTCTTATGCTCAATTATTCTTAGGTTATATGGTTTCAGTTTTGTTACACTTTACTCCTGTAATGCAAGACGATCTCTTAACATCCTATAATATTTTATCCATGTATCTTAGAAAACTATATGATTTTGAACAAAGCCCCTTTCTGCATAGAAGATGGTTTACTTGACTATGACTATGGCCTATCACCATTATCCAACTTAAAAGGACTTAAAAAAACATGAATATAAGGAGAGAAATGAATTGCAAGTTTCTTGAATTCAATTTAAATAGCCCTGAACTGAACTTCATTTAAATCAGCCCATTATCTATTCAATGTAAATATTTCTATCCATCCATATCGTCCACTGAACAAGGTAACTGGAATATTTTTTAAACAAACATAATTTCATATTTACCATTTTTCCTAGAGTATGAAGACCTAAGTTTAAACTTAGGATTAGTTTGCTAATTAAAAATAAACAATGATCCAGAATCTCTAGGGTATCTAGAAAAGAAAACTTCATAATAAATTGATAAAATGACCATTGAAATGGAAATACATGATATCCATTGATCAGTAATGGAATGGACATTTCCTACTAGAAAGAGCCATTGCAAGCGCCTATGTATTTATATGCAAAATCAAATGCAAAAATGCTATGTATAATTTATACGCAAAATCAAATGCTTTGCCTCAACCGAGAGTGAGACGGTGAGCTGAAAGAAAGGATGAGATCTTTAAATTATGAAATGTAACGAAAAATCTATTTATATTAATAATCCATCCATTAAGAATCCATACATATTAATAAATCCATACATATTCCATAAACATTCATAATTGTTGATCGATGTAACTATTACTCCAGCTCTCCATTAATTCAGCAGCTCTCCTCTAGATTGCGATTAACCCTAAAACCTGCACAAAATTATCGATCTCTTCTTGCAGTGTTTCCAAGTCGGCAAGGGATTTGAACATGCGGAGAAGGCTTGGCTTCTTCGTTAAGGTGTTGGATGCCGGTCCATAGCCCTGGTAACATCGCTCCAAATCATCCGGACACTAATTAGTTAAACTAATTTTAACGTTAAAGTGAAACTATATCAAACGTTTGCATTAACCCATTGAACTATTGAATTAACAAAATGAACCGATTGGATTAACCTTCCTGAACGATTAAATTAAATATATTTCAATTGTTATATTAAACCTTAAGATTAAATCTCATCAGTGTGATCAGTGGATGCAACGAAGAATATTCTAGCTCCATTAATCTGGTTTATTCACATTTAAAAAACAAAAAAACACTAAGCCCCTCCTTTGAGGAATTGAAATAAGACACTTTTGGCCTAATTTATATTTTTATGAAAATACAAATTTATATTAAAAATATTTAAACAAATCGGTTAAATGTAAATTTACAAATAAATATAAAATAGAAAAACTTTAATTAATATAACATTTAATTAAATAAAATTAATATAATAATTTTATTTGTTAGATAAAATTATTTAAAATAAATTAAATATAAATTTCTTTCAATTAAAATAAATAAATTAAATTAAATAATTAAAGTAAATTAAAGTTATTGTAAACAATTAAAATTAAATTAAGCATATTAATATAAAATATAAAATATTTAAGTAAAATTAATAAAATAATTTAAATTAAATAAATTTCCATAAAAGTATAAAATTAAAGTACAATAAAATAAATTAAAATGAATTAGTAATGTAGAAGAATTTGTAGCACTTACTATTGAGTAAGGTGGCTCAATCTCATATTTTTCTAATGGGGCTATTTTTTTTATTCAATTGTGGGGTTCATGTTTCTTTAAAGATGGTTATTTCTTTTATTTAGTTGTGGGGTTTATGTCTATTTCTTTGGGGACTAGTCCTTTGTTTTGGGATTGATCATTGTCTTCTAATTTATGGTTCCTCTTATTAGTGGCTCGGATGGTTTTGTGTTTTGTGTTTTTCTTTTTTATAAGTTGAGATTTATTCTATTAAAAAAAGAAGAAAGTAGTAATACATGCAAAGTTACAGACCGACCTGTTCAGGTGGAGCAGATATAGAATTTTAGAGTATAACTGGGCCCTCCCTCCAAGAAGGAAAATAGGTTCAAAATAACCCTCCCTCCCAAAGGGAAAACATGCCTTCAAATTAAGCAAAGACGAAAAACCTCCATAGTTCTTGGAGGATAAGGAAAAAGCCATCTAGTTAACAATGTATAAACAAAGAAAAACCTGACATTTTCAAATTGTGCAACACCTGGCTAAGAATAAATCTGAACGTAAACCATGCAAGCAGACAGACGGAGACATAGTTGTGACGACCACGGGTCATGGCTTCTACCTAGGCCATGGTTCCTCCTCGATTGGACAGGTGTATCCTCGAGATGCTGGTTGTGTGTGATCATCTGATGATGTCGTCGAAGTGTCACTCGATGTCGCCATTTCTTCATCGCTGGAGCTGTTGTCTTCCTTCTCGAATCTTGTAGGTGAATTTTTGGTGGACAACGGAGAGGTCTTTTTCGTGACAACCAGGTTGGATGTGGACTTGCACGTAGGGATGGTGGAGGGTCGATAATGTGGAGGGGGGGTGGAGTGTGGTGGTGGAACTGTGGTGAGGGATGGGGTAATAGAGGGATAAGGAGGGGCTTGTGGCACCTCAGCTTGAGGACGAGGTGGTACAACCGCTTGAGGAGCTGATGGGGGTTGAACAGGAGGTATTGGGGGAGGCGATACCAATGGGTTGAATATGAGGATCAGGCGTGTGAGAATTTTTTTGAAGACCCAGTAGTTTTGTCTACGCTCCACCATTCTTCCAGCTGCACCGAGTGCCCTAGACAATTCATCCTCCCAATCCAAAATAATTCACTAGACTTCCTCCAGAATTTCCAGGTCAAAGTCGTTGTTGCTGGCGTGAGGAGAGAGAGGTATTTGGACTTCTTCCCAAGCATGATGACTGCGTCCTCTATGAAAGGTGCCTCTTTGTAATCTAGGAATGGCGTGAGGGTGGCAATGAGCAGAGGAGTGTGAAGACTGTCATGAGCTGGGCACTGGGATGACAGAACCAAACAATGGAGATCGATATGTGGGCATAGAGTGGCAGAGGGACAAATCAATGGAGCATGGAGCAAGGGATGGTGACCCTGGAATGCAGAGCGAAAATGGTGCACTGGGCATTGGAGAGCCTCAAAAACTCAGAGAGCATGTAAAACCTAACAGAGGAGAGCAAGAATGCAGAGCAGGAATAACTCAACAGTCAATATTGTGCCTATTGAATGGTGCTTCTGCGAAATGAGGCTGCGAGGAGGAGTAGTAATGGCTCCCGAGTTGTGTTGAGACCGCCTCATCCCGTTGTTTAACCGAGGAGAAGACACATCTCCCATGGAATTAAAGGCCAACAGTGGCGATGGGTTGAGCATTGACGGTGGGTTGAGCTTGGGTGGGAGGGGCCTCGTTAGCCTCCCCCAAGTCCATGTTGGCGTGACTCACACCCGCATCCGGGGGATGGTTTTGTGTTGTTATAAAACTTTTGGTTTATTATTATATATGATTTTTATTACGATGTTCTCTTCCACGTGTTTTTTTTGTCATAATAAGTATTTTTTTTTCAAGTAATAATAAAGTATTTTTTTTTGTTTGGAAAAAAATGTGGTTGTGTTCAATATATTTGGATATGTTGAGCATGCATGTTCATTCTTGAATATATTTAATTATGGTTGAGAATATATGACTATGGTTAACAGTGGTCGACCATGATTAAGAAAGGTTGGCTACAGTTTACCATAGTTAACTATGGTTGACAAAGGTGTTCCCTATATGGTGAACCATGGTTGACTATAGTTGTTCATGGTTGTCCATGGTTATTCATAGTTGACCATGGTTTCAATGGTTAACTATGGTTGAGCATGCTTGTTCATGGGCGATGATGGTTTGTCATCGTTGAATACGATTGTTCATGGTTGACTATGATTAACTAAGGTCTATGATGGTTGGCCATGGTCGACCATAATTGTTCATGGTAGGTTATGGATGACTATGATTAACCTGATCACTATTATTTACTATGGTTAACCAATTATGGTTGACCCTAGTTAAATATGGAGGACTATGGTTTACGTAAGTTGGTTAACCGTAGGTGTTCATGGTTGAATATGGTTGACTTTGGTTGTTCATGGTTCACCATGGTTGTACATGGTTGAGTATGGTTGACCATGGTTGTTAATGACTGAATATGATTGATTATGGTTATTCAGGGATGACCATTGATTTTTATGTTTGAATTTGGTCAACCATGCTTGAGTATGGTTGACCTTAGTTTGTTAGCCATGGTTGATTATAGTTTACCATGGTTGACTATGATTAACCCTAGTTGATTGACCATGGACCTTCATGGTTTACCATTGTTGACCATAACTGTCAATGCTCGACTATGTTCGACCATGGTTGACTATGCTCGACCATGGTTTGCTATGGATAACCATAGTTAGTTAACCATCGTTATTCATGGTTGACTATGCATATTCATGGTTTCCCATCATTCTTCATGGATGACCATGGTTGTCTATGGTTAACCATGATTATTCATGGTTGACCATGTGTTGGTGAAAAGTATTAAGCGATTAATAAACTACACAACGATTTAATTTGTCAACCCGATGCGAGCGTAAACTTGTGAGGTACATGCAAACTATATGCAGTGTCAGGGTAACACTAACTTAATCTAACATTTGAAAAGAAAACACACACGATTGAAATGGAATTTAAATCTACAAAAGCATGAAATTTCGTTGAAGGAAACTAATATAATGCCTAGAAATAAAACACACGACTGAAATTAAATCTAAATACAAAAGCATGAAATTGCATGAAAATAAGTATAATGCATAAATTAAACTTGGTAAAGGAAGTGCTAAATCGCCAAACACATGTAACAAATGATAAGCAACAAATGACAAATGATAAACAATTCAAAATAACAAATACATTATGGAGAAATCAAAATATTTATTCTAAAATATCAAAGTCCATTACAAAAGGATTAAATCCACGACTAACTCTAAAAAAGATAAACTATTTCTTTATTTCTCTATATCTAGAGAGGCCTCCACTACTCCTAAATGAAGAGAGAGCACACTTATTTATACATGAGTTGCTTTGAAAAGAGGGAAAATGTAGATCCACTTTTCTCTCAACTTATTTTCCATAATTACAAAATATTTATCCATTCAAACCCTCACAAATCCTTAATATCTTTGAAAACAAATTCCCTCCATATCTTCATGATTTTCCTCCTTTGAATATGCTTGAATAATTATCTTCAAATCTCCTCCAAATCTCCACATGTTGGAGAAAATATTTGAGAGGCTTGAATAATTCTTTTGTTGGAAACTTGGCATATTCCTACACATTACAAAACTCATCCAATTTTGAGATATAAATGAAAATATGTCAATTTTCTAATATTTAATCACAAATTCTCTCAAAATACATAAAATAAATTGTTTGAAAAATACTAGAGCTAAACCCATATTTAATTATGAAAATGGTATTAATGAATGGTTTATAGAGCGATGAAATATTGATAATGTGAAGAATGGTGGAAGGAAAAGAGGATAAAAGTGTGATATTTTGGAAGCCAAACACTCCCCCCAACTAAACATGGTGCATGTCCTCATGCAACTTTGCATTGAGTTTCTTTTGAACCTTTGGCTTCTTGAACTTGCCTTTGCATGATTATGTTTTAGCAAATCATGCCATGACTTGAGATACATGAGTCACAATTAATTTTTATGGTTGGTTCTTGTGTAACAACCATGAGTGTTACAAGTATTGGTTCTTGTATAAGAACACTTGACCTTTTTATTCTTATTTTCTTTGCTTTTCTCCTTCATTTTTAATTTTTTTCTTTTATTCTTTTTTTAACAAGCATTACTTGAACATATGCATGATTTCAAAATGATGAGCCACTAATATACATATCCATTGATTCCTTCTCATATTTTGAATTTAGAATCAAATAACAACAAAAATAAGTTGGGAGAAACATATTGGTGAAAGTTAATGGAATGTAGAATATGGCAGATAATACTCCCCCACCCCCAACTAAAGGTATTTTGTGCCTATGAGGAAGGAAATGTAATGTGGCAAGGGAATTTTCCAAATTCATTATTTTAGTATTCAAGGAATTACATGATTAAATATTAGAAAACAACATACC
>LPNX010104778.1:370011-533944 GCA_001517045.1 Pseudotsuga menziesii | reverse complement strand
AATTGAAAGATTTATCGTTACTGAGTGTTTATTATTGAATTCTCACAGTATGCTCATAGGAGATGCCTAGAGCGTTGGTCCCAGAAAAAAGGAGATTCCATTTGTGAATTGTGCTATCAGGTTTATAGTTTTTAATTGCTGTTCTTACTATTAAGATTTACCTTCAAGTCTCAAATTATAAGGCCACTTGTGTGTTGGCTTGGCTCTGGTTAAGCCTTTCACAGTATTAATACCCTTAGGCCTCAAATTATAAGGCCACTTGTGTGTTGGGCATATGTAATGGCTCGAGGGACCACGCATGGCCTATGATCCCCAAACGTGAATGCCACGGATTAAGACCTTATATTTTGTCAATGGACCATGAAATGAGCATTGATAATCATCTATGGCATGATATATCTCAAAATGGAAAGCTTATCTCACTCATAGGATAAATATCCCTATATAAAGCATTTGTGGTTATTTTGGGAACAACACATGCCCCATGAGACCATAGGAAAATGTATTGTTTTAAACCATGTATTTAAACCTTAAATAATGGAATAGATTCAAATAACCATCCATCATGTTTTATATATTGACATAATGGTCGTATCCCACTTTTAGGCCAACAATTCCCTATGTATTAAATTTTGAGTATATTATACAAGTTTATTACGTTTAGCCGTGCACCCACTCAATTTATTGTGGTTGACTAAATCGCGTGCGCGTTTTTGCTCTACAAATCGCCCACGCGTTTTTGCTCTTCAAATCGCGTGCGTGTTTTAGAACTACAAATTGCGTGCGCGTTTTGTAGTTCTATAACGCGTACGCGATTTTTCTTCCTATCCTACATGTTCCATGACATGTCAGGCTGGGGTTGAACCATACCAAGTGCTATTTCAGGCTCGGGTTGATGTATTTTTTGGTAGCATGATGTTGTTTTTGAAAACTAGGATTGCATCTTAAAGGTCCATCATCTTCTTGCACTGACCCACCTCTACTTGCCCAAAAATATGATGGACTATTCAAGAGTAATGTAGTTGATATTGCTACTGGATCATGGCCTGTGAAGTGAAGGAATCTAATTGCTTCGTTGTATGAATCAAAGATGAAGTCTGAAAGTGTAATTGTGGTACTCTCATATGGGTGGAAGCATGCTGTAAAATGTTGATGGTGTCATGAAGAGTATATAGTATTCACCTGCTACAAAACCTGATGGTACAGTTATTACCATGCGAATAAATGTGTTGATGTCAAGCACAGAAAGAAGTCATTGGATCACCTCCATTGATGAATGTCCTTAACCAATGCGAGGAAATCTCACCATTGATGTCAATGAGTGCCAAGGTACCTAAGTACATATTGTGAAATGCAAATAAATGAATTGCTGTCGATCCACTTGCAATATTTAACGATCAAGGGACATTGATGTATTCCCATGATTGTTAGTGAGAGAACTTGCCATTAAGGCATGCAATCATGAAGGCAATAAAATTAACTCCAGTCTCTATCCTAGATAAGGTGTTGAGGTCGATGGGTCAAGACTTGTTGAAAGGTGGGCCTTAAGGAATCGCACATCAGTCAACACGAGTTGTACAAAATGAGTAGTAGGACTATAATGAAAGATCTCATGGTCCAATAGTTTTTATGACAAGGATAACAAGGAAATTCAGTCATGGAAAGGAAACTAGATGGTTTTATTTATAATGAAAAATATGAACTAAAAAATAAAAAAGGAATGTATGCGACTGAGAAAGGTAGACATGTGGGAAGTCATGATGTGTAAGGAAATGAAAAAGTAGACTCCAACATGGCTGACTCACGAGCTTTGAAGGAGTAAGGTAGCTAAAAATATCATGGCGCAATTAGTTTTCATGAAAAATGTTTTTTTGGGAAACGTTTTGTGATTGTTGTAAATCACTTTTGCATGAACAAGTTAACGTATAGAATGAAATTTTGGTCATGGGAAGATTCTAGGTCATGGGAAGATTCTAGGTCCATTTGCAATTTTTATTTTTTATGTTTTGTTAATCTAATTTTTTTTATTTTATATTATTGAATATTTTTTTTAAAGTTTTGTTCAAACCCTTTTATTACTATTTCTAAATTTGTTTTTGTGTTGTATTTTAATATTAATTGGTTTATATATATATAAACTAATTTGAATTTTATTATGTTAATGTTTTTTTAACTTTTTATTTGTTTTGTGATTGAATAAAAAACAATTTAAAAGAAATTCCTAACTATTTATTTATCTTCAAAAGACCTAATTAAAAAATGTGAAAGTATTTTATGAAGTATCTGGATAGAAGAGCCACCAAGGATATGTCAACAAAAAAAGTTATCATTATTTCAGCAAACAATGGACTTGAGACATTTATTAAACATCTCTTCAATACCAGCAGCATCAGAGATACAATATGAGACAAAAACACGAAATAGAGACATAAATGTGATTTGGGAACTCAACAAAGCATATGCCCATGGAAAATTCAAACTCATGTCTTTAACTAGTAGTTTCTATAGGGATGTGTAGCTGGTAATTGTTTGTGGTAGCATATTTTTAGAAAGATGTAAATTAATTTACTCGATTTTCTGGCGTCATCAGCCGAATCGATGCTGGATCGATATTTGAGGAATTCGACAGAACAGTGAAGCTCCAATTTTATAAAAATAAATGTGTTATATTTTGTTTTGGGGGTTATCCCTATGTTTTGTTCCAAAGGATTCACAACAGTTTTTATAAGGAAAAAATAGCATTGACTTGAACCCCTACTCCATAAACTTGAGTTCCAAAGGATTCACAACAGTTTTTATAAGGAAAAAATAGCATTGACTTGAACCCCTACTCCATAAACTTGAGTGCATCGAAACCTGGATTGACTGATTGACTCTTGTTGGAATGAATACTGAAATTTACTCTTGGGGATTAAAAATTCGGATCAATTGATGGAGTAGTATATCTGTTATTCCTATCATCATGTAGTTTATACGTTCAACTAAGACTCCTGGCTTAAATTATAGGATACTGTAAATTACAACTGACGAACTTACCTTCTTCAAGCGAGTACTTCCGACTATAATGATAAAGGATTGGAAACCTTCTGTCTTTTCCCACACATGTTTGTCTAACCATTGCTAAGCGCACATAGGCACTATAGTTCCAACATTGCTGGGAAAAGAAAATATTTTATTTTATTCCCTTGTGCCACAATGGCATCAACTCCTAGCTCTTGTACAGAACCTGTAGTATCCAAAAACGGTTTTATCTCCATATACAAGCTTCTTCGTAAATTTCGAGCATAACGGATGAAAACAGCTTCTTTGTATTCTCTCCCATCCCTAGATTCATGTTTAGCAAGCAAAAGCATAGTGGTCAACGTGAAAGCAATTGAAACGTGATCATGGATAAAGTTGTACTGAACCGAGTCTCTATTTTATGCTGGTAATATTCATCATGTGCCCAATCAAATAAAATCCTCTATGAAACGTTTGGATGAAACGCATGCTAGCCATGTACAATTCATTGTGTGTATTGTGCATTTGTGGGCATAGATGTGATAGTATTTGTAGGCGGTAGCAACAAATATGATAGAAAATTGGGGTTAGCTGTCTTGTATGAGTACTAATCGAGACCATTGTATGCATTCAGTTCCAGTCCTCCTATATCCATTCGTCCATGCGATAATGGAAAATGGAAGGATTTTTTCCTGACTCGGATAGTGAAACAAGAATTATTAGAACAGTCTAACAATAGATCAGTTTCTGCACAAGGGGGAAATAGTGCTAATATGATCAGAGAGTTCCGTGAAAACATATTACAGAGAGACTCATAATGAAAATTCGTTATTGTTGGAATTAGATCCTGAGAGAAACGCCCGAAAGGATCAGTCCATTGGCTCGCATAGACTTTTATTGGTTGGTTGAGCGGATACCTAACACACAAGTCCTTGCCTAAGAATTTGAAGTCTAGCTCATCGAGCTCTAGAGTCATAGAAGCAAGGTAGAAGGTCATGATACTGTGGGCAGAATCACCGTGAATCAACTTGATCCGCATACTCAAGTGCCCAAATAAATACTCTCTTTTGTTTCAAATCCCGCGCCACAACATTTATACCTCCATTGATTTGCTTAATAAGGTATGTGCCCCTACCTAGTGATGTAATTCTTGTTGAAGGGCTCACTTGTTGATTTCTTGGGCACACCAACCATAGCACAAAAAGATAATAGGAGAATGAGAAACAAATAAGAGTAGGAAGCATGCACATAACGCTGTAGAAAGCTTATAAGCATAAGATTCAGAAGTGGTACTCATTATATTGTTAACTCTGTGAAGCTTGTGTTGAAGTGAGCAATCTCACCCATAGTTAGGTTAGAGAGTTAGGTAACCCACTGCGGTATTTATCTAACTGTGATATTCACCCACAGTAATAGCGTTTTGTATTGCCTATTTAAACACCTCTGAATAATGAGAAGGCAATTATCTGCCCATAGTGTTTCTCTGCTCCATTCTTTTCTTTCACATGGTATCAGAGCTTACGGTCTGATCCTTCAATTGTTGGGGTAAGCCTTTTCACAGAGTGGAAAGCACTCTACAGAGCTCAAAAACACAGCAGATCCAATCAGCTTACTCCAGCGTGAGCTATTCAGATCTAGACCACTAGATTCAGATCTGAGAACCCAAGTAATTGATCGTCGGAGCAGATAGTTTTCAGCAGATCGATTCCATAGCCTTGCGTTGGAGAATCATAATTTTATGCAGGTCCCAGGATCGTGCTCTTACTGCACATTGCGCAGCCTGCATGACTGCCAAGTTTCGAACATGTGACGTGGGAGTTGCAAGTGATTTCCAGGAGGTATCATTATTTTTTTTAATTAAAAAAAGGCTGACCACGATCTGCACGAAATCGACCCAGGCACATATCCAGATTTGCAATCCAGGAACATATGAGTTGAGGGATCGCTGTCTGCAGAATTCACACTCATTTTAAGAGCGGATTTGCTGAATCGCTGGGTAGGAAATTCCGATTTTGACATTTGAATTTCCATTCCTCGAAATTCTCCTCTGCCACACTTGATATTCTTGGGCATCTGAGAAATCAGAAGACTTGAATTGATGTAACAACTCCACTGGGATCACTATCGATTCCACATGCTTCCCAAGCTATCCAGCTGAAATTATTAACAAAGCTCTGCGAACACGGGCATCGGTCTGCTCGGATACATTCATCTGTACTCTCAAAAGCTCTCCAATTGTCTGCATCAGCTGGCGCATCAATTCCACATAGCACCAATTCCAGATGTGCGTGGTTCGTATCTGCAATTTTCTTTTTTGTTTTTGCATGCACAGCTTCTCTCCCACATTGCGAGAGCGGTGCCACCGCCCCTGTTGAAAAGTCCATAAGTGGTACCAACACTTTTCATAGATCTAAAGAGCACGGTGAACTGCTCGTCCTTACACCGATTCCAGGGACTGCGTCCCCCCACCGCTCATTGCCCGATCACTTGGAGCGGTGCTATTTTTTTATATATATTTTTTTATTTAAAGAGAAAAAACAAGGGTCTTGTTTGTTCTATATTAAAAAAGTGACAAGCAAGGAATTAAAAGGCTAAGCAATGCATTTTTTTTTTTAAAGCAAGGGAAATATTTTTTTGGTCATATCCAATGGCTAATATGAGCTCTTTGAAGCCGATCTTCGGACCTGTTTTGACCGGAGCTAACTATGAATTTTGGTCTATCAAAATGAACATATTTCTGCAGCTCAACAAATGTTGTGATATGGTGGAAAACGAGTTCACAGAACCTGAAGCGGTTGCTCTGGTCGCAATGAATAATGCTCAGAGAAATGCTCTCGAAGCTCGTAGAGACCAAGATCTCATAGCCACATGGTTGATCCAAAGTTGCATTGAAGAGTCCATTTTCCCAAGGATCTCAGGTGCTACCAGTGCACATCATGCTTGGAATCTGCTTGCAACGGCGTACAAGGGAACCGATCGCGTCAAAACGGTAAGACTGCAAACTCTACGCCTACAATTTGAGAGTTTGAAGATGAAAGAGTCAGAATCTATAGATCAATTCATGACTAAGGTCTCGGGTCTTGTGATCCAATTCCAAACCCATGGTGAACCCATAGAACAAAAAATCGTTGTTCAGAAGATTCTTCGGTGTCTAACCAAGAAATTTGCTATGGTAGTAACTACCATAGAAGAAGCAAAGGACCTGTCTAAATTCACCTTAGAAGAATTGACTGGATCTCTTCTATCTCATGAAGCGCGATTCACTCAAGAAGAAGAATCGCTGACCAATGCATTCAACACTCAGGCTTCCCTCAACAGAGGTCGAGGCAGAGGAGGATGAGGTAGAAGAAGAAGAGGCCGATGGTCTTGATCTACAAAAAACATAACCAATCACAATCATGAACACTCAAAGCATTCCGAACACTCTCACCACTGTCAAGGTCAGAGGGGAAGAGGCAAGAGATGGAAAAATAAGTCCAATGTTCAGTGTAACTACTGCAAGAAGTACAGGCACTATGAATGAGAATGCAGAAAGATGCAAGCAGACCAGAACAATAACCAGAACAATAGCAGAGCCAATGTCTCCAAAGAAGAAGAAGGCTCGTCAGAGGTGATGTTTCTGTCTTATCAAGCAACTGAAGACCATTGCAGCTCAGATCTATGGCCACTAGATAACGGTTGCAGCAATCACATGACAGGTAACAAGTCATTATTCTCTAGTCTAGATTCCTCTGTTATCACAAATATCAAGCTAGGAGATGACTCTCTGGTTCTAGCAAAATGAAAAGGTATTGTTCGTGTACTTAGTAATCAAGATAAAAAAAATGTCCATTCATGAGGTGTTTTATGTACCTCATTTGACTGTAAATTTGATCAGTATAGGTCAATTACTTCAGAATAAGTATGATGTTAAGTTTCATGATACTTACTATGCTATCTATGATAAACCTCCCAGTAAGAGACTCATAGTCAAAGTTGAAATGACCAAGAATAGAATCTTTCCTCTTAGTCTTAGGAGTGCTAACCTTCCACATCCTGGAGTTCATACAGTTTCTATTCAAGATGAATCTTGGTTATGGCACTGTAGATTCGGTCATCTTCCCTTCAAGAGTCTCAATCTCCTACACAAACAGTTAATGGTCAAAGGATTACCGGTTATTCATAAACAATCCAACACCTGGGAGGATTGTATCACTAGTAAACATCATAGGGACAGTTTTCCCACTTCCACATCTCAAGCCAAAGAGCAACTTGAGTTAGTTCATACAGATCTCTGTGGACCCATGCAAACCCAATCCATAGGAGGAAGTTTTTATTTTCTGACCTTTATTGATGACTTTAGCAGAAAAACATGGATTTATTTTCTCAAGCACAAATCAGAGACCTTCTAAGTTTAAAGAGTTCAAGGCTCTCACTGAGGAGCAGTCTGGAAAGTCCATTAAAATGCTTAGGTCAGATGGTGGAGGTGAATATGATTCAAATGAGTTTTCAAACTTTTGTAAGTAGCATGGCATCCAGAGACAGTTCACCACCAAATACACTCCACAACAGAATGGAATTGCTGAACAGAAGAATTGGACCATCATGAACATGGTCTGTAGCACGCTGTCACACAAGAAGCTATCAAATGAGTATAGGCCTGAAGCTGTTGGATGCTCAGTCTACTTGCTCAATAGATCACCCATAGTAACTGTCCAAGACAATATTCCTGAAGAAGCATGGAGTGGTACTAAGACTAGTGTCTCACATCTCAGAATCTTTGGTTCTGTTGCCTTTGCGCATATCCCTGATGAACTCAGAAGAAAGTTAGACAAGAAAAGTGAGCGCTGCATTTTCACTAGTTATAGTGAACAACACAAGGCATACAATCTATATAATCCTGTCACCAAGCAGCTTGTGGTGAGCAGAGACGTAAAGTTCATTGAAGACAAATGCTGGAGTGATCCTTCAGACATAGAACATGAATATCACTCATATCAGCCAGATCTACCTATCAGACTTCCAAGATTGGAAGTACAGCAACAAGAAGATGCAACAGATGGTCCACCATAGAATCGGAAAACCAAAAGCTTGACAGATTTATATGAACAGACTCCAATTCTTGACGAGCAACTTCAGTTTTCTCTCTTCTCCTGTCAGCCCACATCTTTTAATGAAGTAGTGAAGGATGCATAGTGGGTAAAAGCCATGAATGAAGAGATTGATGCAATAGAGAAAAATCAGACTTGGGATCTTGTTGACATCCCTACAGACAAAACCAGTATTGGAGTCAAATGGGTCTATAAGACCAAATTGAATGAAAAAGGAGAACTTAAAAAGCACAAGGCAAGGTTGGTTGCCAAAGGTTATGCACAGAAGTATGGTATAGATTATGATGAAACCTTTGCTCCTGTAGCAAGGATGGATACCATCAGAGCTATACTTGCCATTGCAGCACAAAATCAATGGCCTGTGTATCAAATGGATGTGAAATCTACCTTTCTTAATGGCATTCTTGAAGAAGAAGTTTATGTAGACCAGCCACCTGGTTATACTGTCAAAGGTCATGAAGACAAAGTCTAAAAGCTGAAAAAGGCCTTGTATGGTCTAAAACAAGCTCCACGAGCTTGGTATAGTAGGATTGACTCCTACCTCATCAACAATGGTTTCAACAGAAGCAGCAATGAGCCCACTCTGTATGTCAAAACAGAGCAAGGTAAAATATTGATGGTATGTCTTTATGTTGATGACATGATTTCCACTGGTAATTTGATGCTTGAAGATTTCATGACAGTCATGAAAAAGGAATTTGAAATGACTGATCTTGGACTGATGAAGTACTTCCTTGGCCTAGAAGTTGCTTAAACTGATAAAGGTATTTTTATCTGCAAGCATAAGTATGCTACTAATATTTTGCAGAGATTCAGAATGGATAAATGTAAACCAGTAGAAACCCCTATAGCTCTTGGCACCAAGTTAACCAATGATGGTGATGAACTAGCAGTAAACAATACACTCTATAAACAAATGGTAGGCAGTTTAATGTATTTGACTGCAACTAGACCTGATTTGATGTATGCTGTCAGTCTTATATCCAGATTTATGGAGTCTCCCAAAGACTCTCACTGGAATGTCGGAAAAAGAATACTGAGATATGTTGCATGCACACTTGGATATGGCCTCTGGTACACTCATACACCAGACAGTACTCTTACAGGGTACACTGACAGTGATTTTGTAAGTAGTCTTGATGATAGGAAAAGCACATCTAGTTATGATTTCCATTTGTGCACAAATCTGATCTCTTGGGCATCTAAAAAACAACCCATTGTGAGCATGTCTTCTGCAGAAGCACAATATGTAGCAGCCACCACAACAGCTTGCCATGCAGATTGGCTAAGAAGACTATTGAAAGATATGGGACACACTCCAAAAGATCCCACTTCTATTTTATGTGATAATAACTCTGCAATACACTTGTCTGAACATAATGTATTTCATAGAGAAAGAAAACACATTGACACTTGCTATCACTTCATTCGTGAGTTAGTCAATGAAAAGCAAATTTATTTACTGTTTTGTGGTTCTAAGGAGCAGTTAGCTGACATGTTCACCAAACCATTGGGAACATCTGCATTTCTATATCAGAGAGAGCACTTAGGCATAGATAGTGCTGATGATGTACTACCAGTTGAGATTAAGGGGGTGTGTTGAAGTGAGTAATCTCACCCGTAGTTAGGTTAGAAAGTTAGGTAACCCATGGCGGTATTTACCTAACTGTGGTATTCACCCACAGTAATAGTGTTTTGTATTTCCTATTTAAACACGTCTGAAAAATGAGAAGGCAATTATCTGCCCGTACTGTTTCTCTGCTCAATTCTTTTCTTTCACAGCTTGTGTATCAAAGAGAATGTACCAATGGCTTGCGCAATGAACAGACTGGGGATCATAAATTATGCATGGATCAAAACCTATCATCCATACACTAGATGGAATGGTTTCTAAATTATACCCAAGCAACTGGATCTACTACTTCCATAGAAGCTACAGTTTTGACCAATCTCACTTCATCTTATCAACCATCGATTCTATATTGGTTAGTTAGGAAACGCGAGAGAGGGAAGACGAACTATTCATTTATGCACTCCACTATTAGCGAAGTTATTCCAGTGCACAAAATCTATAATTGAATCTTAATTGCACCCTTGAAATATGGAGATGGATACTTACACATGAAATATGGGATTAAAATTTTAGAGGAAAGGAGGAAGCGAGGTGATAAAGTCGGCCTCACATCCGAATGCTTTAAATACATATCGTGGGAATCTCAATAGTAAACCCTATCTTGGGGAAGATCTACAATGATATGATTTCTATCTAATTGGTGGTGGAATGCATATCTATCGTGGCTAATTCTCATATTCTATTTGAATTTCTTCCATATGCTTCCATCCTCATTGTATTGAACACCATGGAGTAGATTGGTATGGAGATAATGAGGATGAGATGAATTACAACTATGTCTTGTCTTGCATGATATTCAGAGCTCTTGCAATCATGATATATATACAATTGCTATATGAGCTGAGAGCCCACACTCCTCGACAAAGGGTCTCCATAGCGGTATTTCCACGGTGCTGAACAACTCACATTCTATGCTTAGGCTTCATGTGTCAAAGGAGAACCACAAAATTCACAACAATAGTTACACTCCAAATTCTTTCATGTACTTATCTAGGGTGCTTGGTCCATTGGGTTTGTAGGAGTCTAAGAAATGGCACAAAACAATCTCCAACTCATGATGTAGTCTATGCTCCTAATAATTGCAGCATCAATATGCCTATGGATGGAGTGCTATAGTACAGAGGATGGATAGACAGTTTACACCACTTCAATGCATTATCTAATAGAGATACACTACAATGCACCACTAAAAGAATTTCTTCACGCATGAAATGAAGAGATGGATTTTAGGGTTTGGAATTCGTGGCAACAGATCTGAAGGCTTGGCAACAGATCTACGAATATATCCTAATTTAATCACGTCAACTATATGAAATGGAGGCATGAAGTGCACAGGTTGATGGTTTGCGATGGGAAGTATCAAGGATCCATTCTACCGATAGAAGAGCTTGGTTGATCATATATAGCAAGATGCATATGAATCCACAACTTATCATTTTAATGATTTTATTGTTTTGCAGGTTTGAAATGGAAAAAGAATTTGATCATGTTTTTAGGTTATTTCATGTTTTATTTTTATTTTATCTTTATTTTATTTTATGTTTATGTTTATTATTATTATTCCTACATAGATCAGAAGAAAAAGTGTTTTTTTTAATTCTTTTTTGCATCCTAAGTTAAAATTAATGAAAAATTTTAGCTAGTGGATGCATTTGTATGTTACTATCATTCTTGAGAATGATTTTAAGCATATTTCTTTCAATTTTTTAGATAATGCATAGTTATTCACAACTGAAATTAAAGCTTTAAGCTAAACGTGTTTATTCCCTTAACCTAACTACTCCATGTTAATTGAAAATTGTTTGGTTGCCTAAATGTCACATTTTCATCTTATTTTCCTTCACTATTCCTCACATTTATCCTTATCCATCACTCCATAAACCATTCATTAATACCATTTTCCTCAATAAATATGGGTTTACCTTATTATTTTCCAATTCATTTATTTTTAAGCATTTTGAGAGAATTGATGATTAAATATTAAGAAAATTAACATATTTTCATTATATCTCAAAGTTGGATGAGTTTTATGATGTTTTCAAGCATATTTGAAGATTTTAACAAAGTAAAAAATCACCACCTAGCCTCAAATTCGAATTTCATCTTTAAGCTTTGAAGATTTGGGATAATTATTCAAGCACATTCAAAGGAGAAGATCATGGAGATAGAATATCTTATCCATGATATTATGGAGGATTTGAAGGGATAGGTTGAGAGAAAAGTGGATCTGTAATTATGAGTTGTTTCTCTTCTTATTCAAAGGATTCGTGTATAAATAAGAAGGTTCTCTCCTCAATTGGGGATGAGACCTTTTGCTTTAGCAATAGAGAAATAGAGAAACATTTTGTCCTTTTGAGAGTATGGATTTAATCTCTTGTTATAGAATGGATATTTTAGAATATTCATAATAGATTTGTCATTTTGAGTTAGTAATTTAGATTTCATGTGAGCTCACATCTTTTATCATTTATCATTTGTTATTTATCATTTGTTACATGCTTTATCATAGATTAGCTTGTTCATTTTATTTCTTTCTTAGTTGAGTTTACTTTCAATAAAATTTCATGTGCTTTTGTAAATAGGTTTACTTTCATGCTTTCTTGAATTTACTTTATGTCATTTTCTTATTTCCTAAATTTGGATTCAATGATAGTAGTATAATTGTTCCTTTTCAAGCATTAGAATAAGTTAGGCATACTCTAATATTGCATATAGTTCTCTAAGTTTATGAAATCCCAACCTGATAATTTATGTCAAAATTACTATCATATATTTTGCTCGTCATTGTCAGTGAGGTGCGAAAAGGGGATCAAAGTTTAGTTAGGTAGCTAGGTTGTTTTTTATATTACACAGTAAGGGGGGCGGGGGGGACTATACAAGGCAAGGAGGACTTCACTACCGAATTTTTGTGGTGTAACAACCTAACGCATCCAATTTAATTGGTCACCCCAAATCCATGTTGTTCCATTTGCATGCAAATAATTTTCCTATTCGCAAGCGTGATTTACTTTTCATGAAAGTGTGCTTATTTTTTTGCAAAGTGTTTACTTTTTCATGCAAGAGTGTTCTTTTATTTTCTGCAAATGTGAGTTTGTTTTTATGCAATTGTGTAATACCTCAGTTTTGACCCCATGGAATTGAGATTGTACATGATGTAAATATTGCATTGAGATCATTGGATGGAGCTTAAGGCGAAGGCCCTGCCATTGATCTGGTGTCTTGTGCATAGGTGATCAAGGTTGATACCTAGTGTTTTGGTGCTAAGTCAAGCAAAGAGAATTTTGAATATCATGTAAATGTAAAATTTAATAAAATACAACATCTAGCTATGGAACTACAACATGAAAGAGATGGGGGAATGATTCCACAAGGGATAGGGTGGGGAGTTAGTAAAACCCCTTGAGCCAATAGGGTGTGACCAGGTGTAAATGGGGAAACCCATGTACCCTCGGCTACCTTTTCGTCATCTGTCCTCAATCATCAATATCTTCCAGAAGTTGGTTGAGGCAGTTAATGCATTGGGAAGAGAAAGGCATGGAAGTCTGATGGATTGTCTGAGCAAGCCTGCAGGTTTGCAATCTGGGAGGTTTTGTTCTTTCTTTTGAAGCAAGAAATCATGGGAATTTGTTCTCATCCCCTCATTTGTGATTCACGCTGAACGTTGGGGGAATTATTGGAATTGTTCATAGAGCCTACGGGAAGAGAGTCATGTTTTTGTTCATGTGCACTATGTGTTCATCCTGTTGGAAGAACTATAATTTGTTATGGGTTGTACACCTATTGTTTAACATCCCGAGTCACATAGAGGTTCAGTGGTCTCCTTGTTTTGCTGAGTGAATGAGAAGTGGAGATCAATTAATTTTATGAGAAAGTGTGATCATTTGGGGTTTCCTAGTGTTGTTGTGCAATGGTATCCTCTGTCACAAAGTGAGTGCAATCCTGTTTTGTTGTGTTACAATGTGTTTTGCTGCGTTGTACAACCTGGATTGGGTCTGATCTGTATGCAATATTCAGTAGTGGAAGAGATGTAGAATGTGCTTGATAAACCTAGTGTGTAACCTCAAAATAAGATAATAGTGGTTGGTAAATATACTCTGCACATCCTGAAGCGCACTCGAAGGGAAGGTGTAGCCCGAGGGATGGTGGAGCAGAGAAGGGGATGCTTACTTGTGTTGGGTGTGTAGGCAACATGGATGCCAAACCAAGTAGATATTTTGAAGTTTTCCTTAGCTCTGTGGATGAGCTCACTAGGTTAGCAACTCTTCGTGTCCACTTCCTTAACAGCCTGATAAACCCAACTTGAAGGATGGTTTGGATGGTATCCAGATAAACCCATCTATTGGATTGGTTGTGTGTTGTTGTGTTTGGCCTTGTGAGTAACACTTGGATGGTACTTAAACTCATTGTTGGATTGATTGTGAATAGTCTGATAAACCCATCAGTGTTGTCTTATAATCATGTAGCCTGATAAACCCAACTTGGTCTTGGCTTGGTTGGACAGTCTGATAAACCCAACTGAAGGTTGGATTGGTTGTGTGTGTGCTTTGGTCTAGCTTTTTGTAAGTTTGTTGTTCCCTAGTTCCTTGTGTAAATCATGCCCAACTTGAGGGTGGAAGTGTGTTGAGAGATTAATGAACACACTGGCCTATGGTTGGGTATAACGTTGCAGTGACATAGCTAGTTGTGGGACAGCTTAACCATCAAGATACGTATTTGTTTTCCTTCTTGGTTATGCAATGTATTTTCCTATGAATTGCTATGTTCATGTTGAATTCTTGTTGATGATCAAGTAGAGGTTTAATTGTGTATGAATGTCCTTGTAATTGCTTGTTATTCCTTGTATGTTTTATGCATTTTACTTCTGTACATGCCTTGTGTTTTTGTGATGCAATTTCCTAAGTTCATGGAGGCTAGAAGCCTGTCACGAGGCCAAAAATACAGCTAAGGTAAGAATCATTGAGTTTCCACCCATTGGAATCTTCTTGTGGAAGGAGGAAGGAAGAAATTGGAAGAGGAAAAGTTGAACAGGGTAGAACCATTGCGTTTTCGCACCCCAAGATCAGCCTATGGAAGGATGAAGGCGAGAG
Source organism: Pseudotsuga menziesii (assembly GCA_001517045.1). NCBI lineage: Eukaryota > Viridiplantae > Streptophyta > Pinopsida > Pinales > Pinaceae > Pseudotsuga > Pseudotsuga menziesii. The sequence goes on along the minus strand of LPNX010104778.1, from coordinate 519,134 downwards.
GAGGAAAGGAAAGTTGAAAAAAAGGAAGAGTGTGTTTTTTTTTATTTTTGAAGTCCGACGTTGGAAGGAGAAATTTGAAATCGCAAAAATGTTCTTAGGAAAAAAGATAACTTTTCGATTTCTGGGTTTCGAACTATGGAAGTGCAGAAGAGTCGTTAAATGTTTTGTCGCACATTGAGTTTTCAATTTTTGAGTTTCGAGGTGCGGAAGGCGGAAAGAGGAAATACAGAAGGTTGAAGGCGGAGGAGTTTTGGAATGTTCCTTCGCACATTGAGTTTCTGATTTCCGATCTCTGAGGTGCTGAAGGTGGAAAACAGAAGTGTGGAGGGCAGAAGGTGGAAGAGCCGTTAAATATTTCATCGCACATTAAGTTTTTGATTTATGTGTTCCAAGGTGCAGAAGGAAGAAAGTGTAAGTGAGGAAGGTGAAAGGGAGAAGAGTGATTGAATGATGTGTCGCACATTAAGTTTCTGATTTCCATGTTTCGAGGTGCAGAAGGTGGAAAGTGGAAGTGTGGAAGGCGGAAGCCGAAAGAGTGTTTAAATTTTCTCGTTGCACATTAGGTTTTCGATTTCTGATTTCTAAGGTTGGAAGGGAGGAAAGTAGAAGCATGGAAGGTGGAAGGCGAAAGGCTTACCATTCCATTCGTTGAACGTTTGAGTTCAGGTTCCTGAATTCTAGGGTCAGAAAGTTAGGGAGTAGAAGTGTGGAAGGCGGAAGGTGAAGTGTGGAAGGGAAAGGTCCAGTGCGGAAGTGACCATTCAGAACTCAGAAATCAGAAATGTAGAAGGAGGAAGGAGAAAGAGTGTTTGAATAATTCATTGCACATTGAGTTTCCGATTTCTGAGTTTTGACGTGTGGAAGGCAGAAAGCGGAAGTGCGGAAGACGGAAGGAAGAAGAGTGTTTAAATGTTCCTATCACACATTAGGTTTCTTATTTCTGATTTCCAAAATCAGAAGAGAGAAAAGTAGAAGTGCGAAAGACTGATAGTTCACTTCCTTGAACCTTTTAGTTTTGGCTCCTGCATTCCGGGGTCAGAAAGGTGGGGAGCGGAAGGTAGAAGGAGAAGTGGAGAAGGGACAGTTCAAGTGCAGAAGTGACCATTCCGGTCGCAGAATGGATTTGTTAATGGTGGAATGACTATTACAGTGATGTACAGGGGTTATTAATCTTGAGAATGAAGGTGGGAGAGTGAGATAACGTCCATGTCTGGTGTTTAAAAGAGAATAAGTGTTCTTGAGGAAAACCTTTTTAATTTATCTGCATTATGGGATATGGGGACATTACAGATTGGTATCATAGTTGTTGGTTACAGTGCTAGGGCCTAGATTGGCCAGGTGGTAGTAATTAAATGGTTTTTTAATTATGAAGTTACTATGCAGCTAAAAAATGATGTTGTTAACACATTTTGCAGAGTCATAGTGCATATTGAAAATTGGGTTTTTGGGTCAACCATGAGAACCTATAACATGTACGATGCATGAAATCCCTATGAGAATAAGGAAGATTCTATGGGGGAAAATATCCAGGTTGAAAATTTTGATACAAAGTTTAATGGAAGGATATTTCAAGAGATGCTGCCAGACATTGCAGCTACAATGAGAAGCTTTATTAAATCTCAAGAAGAGCAGCATCAGCTAAATGCAACCATGTTGTAGAGTCTGATAGACATCCAAAGGTAGATGAGATCTAGTGTCATACATGAAAACTAGAAGGTAGTAAGAGAAGTTACAGAAGGATAATGAGGTCTCCTAGAGGGTCTTCTGACTTATAAGGATCCACTAGGGATTCGAGCAGTTCATCCCACTGAGAAAAGAGAAAGATGCGCTACAACAAAAGTTCACGGGATGAGTTTAAAAAGGAAACCTGCCGACCTTCAATGGTGAGATAAAGACTGGACAGGAAGTTAAAGCTTGTGTTCTTGGGATGACGAAATATTTCCAAGTCCAAGAATTTTCAGGAAATATGAAAGCTAGGTTTTCCATCTTCAACCTGAATGGAAGAGCATCCATTTGGTGGGAGCACCTTATGCAAGTAAAGAAGATAAATGAAAGAAATATCACTTGGAAATAGTTCAAGAAATACTTCAAGCAGAAGTACCTCTATGATGGGTATTATGATGATAATATCAAAGAATTCCATGAGTTGAAATTGGGACAACATACAATGGAATAGTATGCCAACAAGTTATTGGAAATTTTGAGGTATGTCAAGTACATTAAGGATGAAAAGGTAAAATTCCATCATTTTCTGAGTGGGATACCCCAGTCCTACAAAAATAGAATTGAGTTTTATGAACCTACAACCCTGGAAGAAGCAATAAGGAAAGCTAAGTATTGCTATGAGAAAATCAAGAGAAAACCTAACTACCATAAGTTTTGGAAGGACAAAAAGAATGAGAAGTTTGATCAGAGGAAGAAAGGGTTTAAACCTTCTAACTTCAGGAACCAACAGAAGCATCCATCACAAACTGTGGGTAATCCAACTAGAGAAATAGGAGAAAATACAAGAGATACACAACAAAACAAAGAGCCTATGTAATGTTGGAAATGTGGAGGACCCCACATGCACATAAATTTCCCACTTGAGGATGGGTATGTGAGACAATCTCATAACATTCAAGAAGTAGAAACTATGGGTCAAGTTGCAAGGACTATCCCTAGGATCTATGCAGCACTGGAGGACTGCCAGGAATACCATCAATCAACTGTGGTTGAAGTTGCAGGTTATATTGTTGAGAAATATGTTTATGTTTTAACTTACCCTGAATCTACTCATAGTTACGTTACTCCTAGAATAGTTGAGATTTGTGATTGCAAAAAGCTAAATCATAGCAAGTCATGGTTAGTTCAGCTAGCCACTAGGACTAAGAGAAAGGTCAGTGAGGTGATAGAAAAGTGTCCACTGGTTATGGATGGATTGGTAACTTATGCATATCTAAATGTTCTACCACTTAGTTCCTATGATATGCTCATTGTAATCGATTGGTTGGAAGCACAAAGGGTAAAGTTCGATTGTTATTGTTATAGCTAATTTTACCACACCAGGTAGATCATACATTTATGGCATTCCCTATCCCTCTAAAGAGTCCTTGGAACCCATGGACTTATATTATGCTTTGATGTTTCAAGATCATCCCCAAAAATTTCCTTTCTATACCTATACACGACTTTTAAAGCAATACCCGCTTGTATACGCAACGTTTGACCTAAACCTCGTGTACATCGAAATGTGTGAAAAATGACAAATATTTTTGGAGCTTTCCTCATTTGAGTTGAAATAAATTGACTCTTTGCATTCCAAATACCTTGAGAATGCTCAGATTAGACCCTCCATTATCTCTTTGGAGCACTATATATTGAGGCCCTTGGATACATTGAAGGAGAGAAATTGAAGAGTAAGGAAACTATAGTCCATTGTTGCATCATCTTTGCTTATACTTGAGTCTACATCCCTTTGTCCCTTGGAGCACATAGTGTTCTTCCCAAGATTTGCTTTGCTTCATGAGGTTTCTATCGAGAGATGGAGGATTGAAGTGGTGGAGGCCCAAGTGGAGGACTCGATTTCTCTGGTTCACAGAAGTGCTGACAGAGTTTGTCACTATTGTATATCTGATTTATTAATAGAAATATCATTTTTTGTCCAATTCATGTGCATTTTGAATACGAATATTGAATCCATGGATGTATTTAAGTTCTTATACATGATTGACTATATATGCTAGGATATCTCTAACACATTTATATATATGATGCGTGCTTTGTTGACTGTTGTTGAGACCAAATTGTAATTGAAAATGCATTGGAAATCTCAATGGGGATCTACTTCAACCGTCCGGAATAAGGTATGATTCGATATCCCTTAGTGTTATATTTTCTTACTATTCTTGAATATTGGGAAAGATTTATTTCTAGTGTCATATTGTCTATTGTCGTACCCCGAAACCATAGGTAGTTTCTCTCCGTAACCAAATTGGAGACTCTACTCGCGATGTTCCTTATTTTTCTTTACGGTTTGGGGGTACAATGTTCTTGAATTGCTCTCCCTTTCTCCCCATTTCTATGTCACATTTAGTAGTATGTTCATTCACTGACACTCCCCTAGATTGGTTTGACTCTTGGCCTGATTTTTACAACTTTCTTCTCCGTATACGTAGGTTTTTGGCTAAAATTCACGTAGATATGTAGTTTTTTGGCCAAAACTCACGTATACATGCAGGTTTTTGGAAAAAAGTTGTGTACACATGCAGGTTTTTGGCTAAAAGTCGCGTACGTACACTATTGTTCTTTGAACAATCACATACATCCTCCCTTTTGGTTGAGTTTGATGTTGTGGGAAGTTGATGGGTGGGTTGTGAGTGTGGTTGGGTCCTCCTGGGTACTGATGTTGTCCATTGAATGCTTCTTTTGTGACCAGAGACCTCTTTTTCATTGATTTTTCTTTGAAAGTAGTTCTAGTCATTTCTCTTTTCTATTTTTCTATTAGTGTATTACTCTTTTTGTTAGGATTATTAATCCTCCCTTGTCCAAATTTGGTCATATGTCTAAATCGGGAGTCATGTCTAAATCGGGAGTCCATCCAGTCTATTTATAGTCATTAGCACCATTGGTTAAACTTGACCTAATTGGGGCACATGTTTCAGTTACCAAAGTGTGGGGAACACTAATTAAGGCTCACTGCCACTTATTGCACTTGATTGCATAAGTTTAGGAGTCTCCTAGATCAATCCCTACAATTTAGGAAGCAACTGGGAGTGCCGAAACGAACCAAGGTCAGTTAACTTCAGTTGATGACTAGTCAAGCCAAGTTAGGAGTCAGTTACATTCAGTTCTAGCTCTCTACATTCAGTTAAATAATGGTTTAATTAATTGCACACATGTGGGGCGTTTTTCTTACCTACCATAGTCAGTTAACCATTATTTAATACTAAATGTAATAGTTGGTTGTGTTTTAGAACTCCGGTTATGTTTTAGACAAGGACAGTTAACTACTGGGTCCTTAACTTCAATTGATGACTAGTCAAGCCAAGTTAGGAGTCAGTTACATTTAGTTAAATAATGGTTTAATTAACTGCACACATGTGGGGCGCTTTTCTCACCTACCACAGTTAGTTAACCATTATTTAATACTAAATGTAACAGTTGGTTGTGTTTTAGAACTCCAATTGTGATTTAGACAAGTCTTAATTACCTACAGTCAAGTAGAGTCATCAATTCGAACTTCCTCATGTGGATTCGAATTGCTTGTGGCTATTAAAGCCATTGTACTTCATTGTAATTATCTATCTGGATTACTTTTTTGATTAATGAAAGCATTCACAGCTGCAAGCCTTTTGCACTGTTTCATTCTTCAATGGCTGAGTAAATTGTGAGATCTTCTTTGTGAGTTGTGTGTTTGTCTACAGATCTATATGCTCAAATTTAACATGGTATCAGAGCCTCGACGGACAAGGCACTTTTCCTCCTTAGATCTCCTACTGGATCATTTTTTTTTGTTTTGCAGGTACAACTTCGAAATGAATTCAACAGTTCCTCTTCTCACCCGATCCTCAGACTATTTTGAATGGGGGGTGAAGATGACTATATGTCTGAGAAGACAAAAACTTTATTCAGTGTCTAATGGATTCGGTAGAAATTCTTTTGAGAGTGATAATGACTGGCTAAAGGCAAAGGATAAAGCTTTTGAAATAATGGAACTTGCTCTTTCTCCTAGCATGCGCTACCTCAGTAGATCTATTAAAGATCCATTGGAACTTTGGAAAAGATTGGACATAACCTTTGGATTTGGAAGCACCACAAGCATCCTTGATCCAAAAAGCTCGGCCTCCACTCTCTCTGATGAAGTTGTTCAAGATGAAGAAGAAGCAGAAACTTCTACACAGTCAATTCGAATTGAAGACAGTCTCCATGCAGTGACTCCTTCTCCTGATGCTTCGGAAGTTCATGAGATCTCTGATATCTCATATTCTCATATTGCTGAAACAGAAGAATACATTCGAATCTATGATATTGAATAAAACTTCTGTTGCACTTCCATGCAAACATTCACCGGTGGTTTTCCTTTAAATTCTGTGCAAAATTTACTAGTAATTTCTTTCGAAAGTGAAGAGAAATTTGATTTTTCTTCCTCTAATGTTGCTGCTGGTGTGAAAATATGTGATACCTTGGATATTTTGGAATAAATATCAGATTACTAGAGTGATCCATTCGCTCCCCATGATCTAGTTTTTCCAGCAAATTCCTGCAGGATTGCATGCACCAAAATTCAGAATTTTGAAGAAGAAGAAAGCTGTGCATCCACCGTCTCGGTTAACCATTTATTTGAATCTGATATTAACCTTATTGGATCTGATATGATATTATTTAGATTTGATCTGATATTGCTTGGTTTAATATATCAAATTCATAATCTTTCAGTACCGCTTGTAGCTGTTCTCATCAATAGTGTGAAGAAACAAGTACCGCAAGTCTCCTACAAAACTGCTGCTGGGGATTTGATTCCATTTCACATTTTTGAATATGCTTTGAACCTGTTTAGATATGATTTAATTTCTGATCTGATATTATTTGGTTCATATTTTGAAATTCAAAAGCATTCAGTCATGCTTGTAGTTGCTCTCACCAATTCCGGTGTGAAAAATCAAGTACCGCACTTTCTCTTCAAAACTGCTGATGGGGATTTGGTGTTAGTTTCCTCATATGAGGTTGCTGATATTTTATTATGTGATTCATTATATATTTAGAAGCTATATCAGACTATGGAGCTCCATCATTCGCTCTCAACAGTCCCAGTGCTTCTCTACCATTGATCACATGCTCATCTTCTCACAGAACTAGTAAAGAGGAAGATTTTCTGCATCCGCCTGGACACCTGCTCCGAACACTTGGGGCTGTTCTTAACACTCATGGTTTTCTATTCATGGATGCAACATATCATTTTCTTGAGTGTTCTTCACATTCTCTGAATTCTCAAGAACCTTTCCTCACTTTTCAGTTGACTTCAGTTGCTCTACATGGGTCCAGTCTTCATCCGGCAGCTGTCTATATTTCTGATTTAGTTGAGCATATCATTCTTCTTCCAAAGAGGAATATTCCTCCAGACATATGATGGAGAGGTTCACATGCTAGGCCCTAGGATACCTGTGCACAGAAGAACCAGATTGATCTTGATTCTACCTGCTTAATTAGAAGGGGGTTTTTTTTTCCCATGTGGTTTTTCCCCAAGCACCTTATTTTTGAGCGGTTACTTTACTTTACTTGATGTAATGGGTGACCTTTGGTCTTAGTTACCAGGGCCCACAGTTTGTCCAAGTTAGCATTCAGGGGGGGTGTTAGGATTATAAATCCTCCCTTGTCCAAATTTGGTCATATGTCTAAATCGGGAGTCATGTCTAAATCGGGAGTCCATCCAATCTATTTATAGTCATTAGCACCATTGGTTAAACTTGACCTAATTAGGGCACATGTTTCAGTTACCAAAGTGTGGGGAACACTAATTGAGGCTCACTGCCACTTATTGCACTTGATTGCATAAGTTTATGAGTCTCCTAGATCAATCCCTACAATTTAGGAAGCAACTGGGAGTGCCGAAACCAACCAAGGCCAGTTAACTTCAGTTGATGAGTAGTCAAGCCAAGTTAGGAGTCAGTTACATTCAGTTCTAGCTCTCTACATTCAGTTAAATAATGGTTTAATTAATTGCACACATGTGGGGTGTTTTTCTCACCTACCACAGTCAGTTAACCATCATTTAATACTAAATGTAATAGTTGGTTGTGTTTTAGAACTCCGGTTATGATTTAGACAAGGACAGTTAACTACTGGGTCCTTAACTTCAGTTGATGACTAGTCAAGCCAAGTTAGGAGTCAGTTACATTCAGTTAAATAATGGTTTAATTAATTGCACACATGTGGGGCGCTTTTCTCACCTACCACAGTCAGTTAACCATTATTTAAGAATAAATGTAATAGTTGGTCGTGTTTTAGAACTCCAATTGTGATTTAGACAAGTCTTAATTACCTACAGTCAAGTAGAGTCATCAATTCGAACTTCCTCATGTGGATTCGAATTGCTTGTGGCTATTAAAGCCATTGTACTTCATTGTAATTATCTATCTGGATTACTTTTTTGATTAATGAAAGCATTCACAGCTGCAAGCCTTTTGCACTGTTTCATTCTTCAATGGCTGAGTAAATTGTGAGATCCTCTTTGTGAGTTGTGTGTTTGTCTATAGATCTATATGCTCAAATTGAACACTTTTTGTCTCAATATCTTGCTGGGATTTTGTTTTATACTTGCTGCAGAGACTGAGAATTTTAATGACTTTTATTGCATTTTCATTCTTTTATATTAAAAATACACAATAATAGTTACATTCTTACTTGCATCTCACATATGTATTTAAGGAGGTACTTGCATTGGATTTCTTGGAAGAGAGTTGTGTTTAGGCTTTCATATAGGAAGGATCACATTGGCATTCAGAAAGGAAAGAATATTTATGCATCTCATGTAGTGGCATACCCCATTTTTCATTCGACAAAATTGCACTTGAAATTCTTTGTTAGGTGTGCACATTTATTTCATTGTTGAGTCACAATATCATTAGTTGCATGACAATTTCCTTTTGATTAATTACATCAATTAAAATCAACGATTAATTAAAATGAACTACACATTTTTATTATATAGGGTTCACTAACAAGATTAGGATTTAGAGTCTTGGAATAGTTCATTGTGAGTCAATTATCCAAGGCTATTAAACAAAAACAATTAGGTGTCTATCCACGTGAGAGAGATATACTTGGCATAATTAGTGTTTCTCAGGAGGCTCCTCTTACACGGGAGTTAAGCACGAGGCAGTGTACATGAGTGTGATTGGGATGACCCCTGGTCACTTTCTGTGAGTGGCGGAGATATTTCCAGGATTGTATTTGTATATGGGGGATTTTCAGGTACTGGTTTGTGATTTTGAGATTCGGGCTTTGCTACCCTTCCCATACGGTCGATCTCTTTTGCGACTTTCCACCTGAGCATTGGTTATATTGGGGTGACCTTAGTTTCCTTACCTAGGTATTGCAGGGGGTACTTGCAGAGGTTATTCTGTAGGTGTCGTTGCTAGGTAGGGATCTGACAACACAGACGCTTTACACTTTGAAGTTGAGGGCCACTATAATTGGTTAAACACCTTCACTTGTAGTGTATGGGATTTTTGAGCGTATCCTAGGCGAGACATACGTGATGCATTCGGAGGCTCACATATCCTCCCCTTGGTTTGATTTTATTTTGGCTGTAGATTTTCTCAGGAGTATGCTCTTTGTGTGCTAGTTGGATTTTGGGATCGCGGTTACTCGAGTATATTTATGTTCTCTTGATTTTGGGTGCTCTTATGTTCAGCATGCATGATATCACTACTAGTATCCTGTCACCTACTCTAGGTCCTAGTGTGGACCCTAATGTTGGATTGGGGGGCACCACAACCTCTTACCTTGCTCATAGTTTTGGGAGTGAGTGGTCATATTCCATCCTCTACTCCATTTATGGATTATTTTCACTCCCTTCGTCCGGTCTCAACACTAGTGCAATAGTACAAAATGAGGAATTAGTTACTAGGTGACTAAAAATTCTAGTCACCAAGTGTTTTTAAAGTGATTTACTACTAAATATGAGCAATTTTGATTGATCGAACTATAAACGACTAAAATTAATGACTAATTTAGTCACCGGTTAACAAATATGACTAGATAATAAGTGACAGAGTTAAAAATGACTAACATAAACGACTAATTTAGTCACGGCATAAAAAATGACTAGCTAGAAGAATATGAATTAGTCATTTATGTTAGTCATTTTTAATTGTGTCATGGAAAATTGCGAATTTGAAAATGTAGTGTAAATTTTGTAAATTTTCTACCTTCTATTAGTAATATTAGTGCCATGCACCTCGATCTTCAGAGATCCAACAAAGCAATTGCACGAAAGAGACATATCAACAATGAGAGAGTTCCCAGAGCATCTTCAAAATTAATAAAGTTACACTAAAATATCCCAATAAGGGGTGGAATCAAAATGGTAAACCCTAGACAATGTAGTGGAGACAAAATCTATAAGAATTAGGAGCACCTTAATGTAGCAGGGGAAGCCAATAGAGTCACAAGTGGAAAAATCCTAGACAATGTCCAAAGTAGAGAATCTTGAGTGGCTAACATATTCCTTGAGATCCTTGTTAGTAACTACCAACTACTCAATGACATGCTATCATGAATTTGGTCCTTCCCTTTACAAAGTAAAATGGACTTCATGACATCCTTCAACTGGACTTAGTATCTAGGTGCATGTATATGTTTTCCATGTTAATGAGTTGTTCTAGTTTTAGTAGTTGGAGAAAAATATGTTGGAAACACAGTATGTTCCATATAACCCTTTTCCAACATTTTCAATCTACTAACATAAATTATTCTCTTGCTCATTCGCCACCATATTATAAGCGTCATAGATCTAGGCGTCTGTATGGATCCCTAAACTTTCCAATTATAGGGTAAAATAACTAGTCTCAATCAACTCACCAACCTCCATCTATTGCTTCTCTAGTTTAACCAATATTGATTGTAGTTCCTCACTCTTAGTACTAGATATTATAGTAATCCCCTTCAATACTGGTGAATGGAGTATATATGCAACTAGAACTTGCTACATGGCCTTTTCTAATGAGTTTTGTAAGGAAGGACATAACATAGAATAATGCCATTATTGGGATGTTATCCCTTAATAATGCCAAATATATAACCATTGAATATGACTATGGTAGTTATATAGGAGGTATACCTAAAAGATGTGGGAGCAACATATATCTTGTTTATAGGGGGGGTTTCTGCGGATATTATTTATTTTTAACATATTGGGTGGTTAAAAACCTCTACCTCTATTAAATTTATTTTTTAATCTCATATTACTTCCCCTACCATAAATTTGATTTTGTTTCTTACTTGGGAGAAGAGGTAATCAAAGTAGAGCCTTAGCCATTTAATCTTAACCCTAATTGAGCTAGCTGAATAATGTTTTAAGGTACTGTTGATGCCCCGAAAATCGCAGGAAACAACAGTAACGGATTCTCCCCAGTCAACGTTCCCAACTAGCCCGTTGACTATTTGGTATAGGGAATCCATCCGGTTTACGGTTCGACTACTGTAGGTCAAAGTAACAAAACAAAGGTTTTACCAGTTGCGGCCCGGTCCACCGTGTATTTTGTATTTTTGACTTAATGTATGATATGCAAGTGCCTAATTAACCATGCAGGGTGATAAGATGTGAGGAGCAGTCACAATGTGATGCACAGGTTCTTACCTCTCGTCTTAGACTCACTAGCATCCCAATCACAGACAACAAGAAAAAGAAACTAACTACCTAAACTATCCCTAGGGAGCAGGATTATCAATTGTAAGTGAGTAATACATTTTGTGCATGCATTATGAAGAGTTACAGTTAGCTGACACTTCTTTCAAGACACACGAACAATTACAGATATTTGAACAACCAGATAGCTGATTATTTTATGAACAACATTTATTACTCACAGTGGAAAACATCCCAAAAAATATTGAAGAATATTCAACAAGAACATAGGTTCAGGAAGTTAAATACTCTCATAGTAAATGAAACACAACTCAAAATGAAATAGTTCCTCTTCAACATTATTCATTTAGTCGCATTGATACATTCCACATTTCGCTCTCTCCAACAGGAAAAAGTTGCACTTTCTGACTATAAAACGAAGTAATTCCTCTTACAAGCAAAAACGTTTACAAATTTTTCCAGGGAAAAAGTCCCCTTCTAGTTCTACTTTCCAATATTTAAACTACAACGGCAGACTGCTTGGGCTGCCCCCTGAACGTATGACCTTACAGTTCCCCAATGCTTCATATTCTTCTATATTTTCTGCGCATGCTCATGACTGGTTGAGTAACTGCTGGACCTTTTAGAGCTGCTCCTTTATCACCATTCATTTGTCCATCTTACAATCCTACCAGTTTCGGCTCTATTTTCACCAAACGGTTCACCTCCGTTGACCAACCCCCGAAAACTACCTGCAATCAAACGACGAGCATCATTTGTTGGAAACACATTTAAACCACCGCAGCAAAACTGACTAAACGGCTAATCCACATGAAATGATTAGGTGCACCACCGTCATTCTACAAGTGCCGACCATACTACCTTGTCCTCTTATAGTCTTGTGATAGCAATAACAACGGCGGGAGACGGGAGTAAACCAGCATCGGAAGCCAAACGGCTTTCCCGGCTGCAACAGTGGAAAGGTAAAGGCTCCAGGCATGCGACGGGAGGGTGGGAAAATTTAAAATCGGAAGTTGGATGGTTTAGACATTGGAAGCGAAAAGACTTTCCTGGCCACAACGGCGGAAGATTAAAGACTGCGGGCAAGCGACGGTGTGAGGAAACTCAATCAGAAGTCGGATGGCTTCACACTTCGGCAGCTAAAGGACTTTGAGAGCCGCAACGGCGGAAGAGAGAAGGCTGAAGACATGTGACGCAGGCGGGAAACTTCAGATTGGAAATCGGCTAGGTTTGAACATCGGAAGACAAATGTCTTCCCCATCCGCAATGACGAAAGAGAAATAGCTTCGGGTCCGAGGCTAAACCGACAAAAGTACGTCGGCAAGTGGATCGCTCTACGCTTCGGATGGCTAAGCGATTTGGGATCCGCAACGATGGAAGAGAAACAAGTTGTCAGTCGCCGATTTAACATAAGCTGATGCCCAGTTGACCGAAACAATAAGTGTCCAAATAGCTTCAAGCATCGGCAAAGGTTAAACATCGCTCTGCCTCTGAAACAGCGGCCTTAAAGAAAAAAATATTTGACTTATCCTCGGCTATCAAAATAAATTCACGTCCGCGACCCAGAACGAAAAACAAACATAGCAATTTAAACAGGCCGACAATCAATCTTCAAAATTTCTCGAAAAGACAGCATGCCCAAAAACTCTAGAGTTCAACGATCAATAATAATGCTAAAACATAAGGAAGGGCCCAAAATTTTAAGAAAATTTGGGGATAAATGTTGCAGCTGCAACAATTGGAGATTACCTAGTGAACCTAGATCTCTTGGTGATAGATATTTAAGTGACAGACTGTTTAATCAACAAATGCATTCTATGGAATTCTTCCAGCTATCTGGATTTCTCGAATGCCGGAAGTGTGTACCTTCAATCATTGATAATAGCCCAATTTGGGAGAGTGGAAACCAAGATTTTCAGGTCTAGATAACTCTGTTGAGGCCAGAAGATGAGTTTCATTATTACCTTTGTCTTCAGGTAACTAATAACTTGGACACCACAGGATTGTAGCACATGGTAAACAGAAATATTCGTTTGTTCCTCGTTCCCATGCCATTTTAGCATCTTTTCGGTGCTTTCGGACTTATGTCCTTTTCTTATGAATCTTCATGAATGCATTTCTTACTGAATTTTAATTCAGGATCCTCTATCTCATAGTGTCCTTTTGTGTGAGTGGTGTACTGTAAGTTTCAGCTCACGGACGAAGAGGATCTTTCGACAATTTAGTACTTATGATTCAACGCTTGCTTTGATTTGTGATGCTTTCATATGAGTTTTTTTACTCTTTATTTGCCTTTTGGCATTCATTTCTTGGCATGGGATCATTTATATTTAATATACTGTTCACCTTGCTCCTTTCCATGGGTCCTCTGCTGTCGCTCCTTAGAACATTTTAATTGTGATGTGGATGGAGCCTCAACATAGTATTCCAGACTCTTCGAATCCGGTTTATTTCACAGGGGTTAAGCAGGACTTCAATGCACACAGATTTTATTCGAGAAACTGCTAAACTGGAAGAAGTTCCTTTAGCAACACATAGTCTGAGACTCCAAATGTCCATCATTCCCAAACCTTTTGATGTTCCCCATGCAACCGCAGGTTCGTCCCCTTTATTGAAATCAAAACAATCAAACTCAAACCAACTGTAAAACATAAATCAAAAGACAGCAAGACAGATTATTTATATACAAGACAGAAGAACTCAAAGAAACTCAGGAAAAATAAGGTTTGAGAACCAAACCATTCATTGGTAAGTTCTCTTCCCACCCCTGTAGATCCTGCAGCTTGTAAGTAGAAGGGCCAAGTTTTGATGAAATCTGAAAAGGGCCTACCCACAACTGCTGAAATTTAGTGTGCTTTCCTTTCTCATCATGGGGGTGATCCCATTTGAGGACTAAGTCTCCTACTTCAAAGTCTTTTGTTCTAGCTTTATGTTTGTCAAACCATCTCTTAACTAGCTCTTTCTGTTGCTTGAAGCGTTCTCGGGCTTTAGATCTAGCCTCTTCTGTTTTCAGAAGATTATATATTCTTATTTGCAAAACTTCATCATCCGACCCGCTAGACTCTTGAGATAGTATGGAAGAGGGTAGCATGATATTGGGAGGGAGGATGGCTTCTTTACCATAGACAAGGGTATATGGAGACACTCCAATCACAGACTTGGGGGTGACTCTATCGGCCCAAAGGGCATTGGGTAATGCTGAGTGCCAACTCCTTTGGTTTTCCACTACAGTCTTCTTTAAAATTCTAATCAGATTTTTGTTGGAGGATTCAGCCAGGCCATTTCCTTGTGGATAGTAATTAACAGAATAATGCAATTTTATTCCTTTATCATGAGCAAAAGCAGTCAATTTAATTGATGAAAAGTATTTAGCATTATCAAAGACTAATGAAACTGGAACTCCAAACCTGGTCATGATATGATCTTGTAGGAAGCTGATGACTTTGTCTTCGTTTATCTTACACAGCGGGATAGCTTCTACCCAGCGAGTGAAATAATCAGTAGCAGTCAGAATGTACTTGTGTTGCAAAGAGGAGTTCGGTTTTATTTCTCCAATAATGTCCAACCCCCATTGCTCAAATGGCTTAGTGATCATCAGAGGCTTTAGAGGTGCTGCTGCTTTAGGCTGTCTCCCACTACACCTTTGGCAGATATCACACTTCCTGACATGTGCGTGTGCATCTCTAAAGAGAGTAGGCCAGTAGTAACCTGCCCTGAGGATTTTGTGGGCTCTAGTATCCCCTGAATAATGTCCTCCAGTAGGACCATCATGCAATTCTGCCATCACTTTCTTCGCATCTTCCTTTTCTAAGCATGTGAGAAGAACCCCGTCGTAATTCTTTCTGAATAATACCCCTTCCATAATTTGATAAGATGCTGATTTAAGACATAGCACTCTTCTTTGCTTGGAATTCCAATGTTCAGGTAACAACCCTGCCTGCAAGTAATGTACAAGGTCTCTATACCAAGACTCGGGAGCTGTAAACAAAGGACATACATCCATTACATGTAATTCGACCTCATCCCCCCAGGCTTGTTCTTCATTGTTCCCACTTTGAGTCATCAATTTGCACAACCCCTGACCTTTAACTATAGAGGCTGGCTTGAATTCAAGGTCATACTCTTGAAGAGTTGTTACCCAGTTGCCTCTTCTTTCTCCTAACTCCTTATGTATAAGAAGAGATCTTACGGTTGGGTAAGGAACTATTACCTTGGTTCGATTCTTTAATATATAAGGCCTGAATTGCTTTACTGCTTTGAATACTGCATAAGCTTGTTTATCAACAGCTGGGTAGTTCAATTCGGCCCCTTGTAGACCAGTACTCATAAAGGATATTGGGAATTCATCCCCCCCTTCTTCTTTTTGGGTGAGCACGGCTGCCAGTGAATAGTCGGATGCGAATGTATACAGAATAAAGTCTTTATCAAAGTCTGGGATTTTCAAGGAGGGTGCATGTGCCACAGCAGTTTTAATTTTTCTGAAAGCATTCTTCTCAATTTCAGTCCACTTGAATTGTGCATTCTGCTTGACCATCTGCTGCAGCGGCTTAACAGTCTGAGCAAAATCAGGCACAAACCTGCGTATGAAATTTATGGTTCCCATGAATGATTGCATCCCCTTTTTATTATGGGGCAAGGGGATTTGTTCAATAGCCTTAATTCTTTCTGGATCAATGGAGATCCCTTTCTTTGACACGATGTGACCCAGCAACTTGCCTTATGTGACAGCGAACACACATTTCTTAGGATTGAGTGGGATGCCATACTTCCGACAGCGTTCAAAAATCTGCCTTAAGTGAAATGCGTGCTCTCCTCTTTTTTTCGAGAATATCGTAATATCGTCCAGGTACACTACAACGCTGCGGCCGATCAATCCATGGAAAGCTATGTCCATAGCTCTCTGAAATGTTGCCCCCGCATTTATAAGCCCAAAGGGAATCCTTCTGTAGGAAAAGGTTCCCCATTTGGTCCTAAACGTTGTCTTTAATATGTCTTCTCTGGATACTAACACTTGATTGTAGCCAGAGAAACCATATAATAATGAAAATAGTTCAGAACCAGAGACCATCTGCAGCAATTCCTCCATGGGTGGCACAGGGTAGTTATCTTTATCAGAAGCTCGATTCAAATTTCTGAAATCAACACATAATCTGATCTCTCCTGATTTTTTTCTAACTGGTACCAGATTTGATACCCAATCAGAGTGTCTAACTTTGAAAATAATTCTAGCATCCAATAATTTCTTCACTTCACTTTGAATCAGTGGCTCCAATTTTGGATGCATTTTTCTTAAAGGTTGCTAATAGGGCTTGACACCTGCTTTAATGGGGAGGACATGCTTGATGATGTTGGTGTCATATGCTTTCAAATCTTCATACGTCCATGCGAAAACATCTTTATATTGTTTAAATAGGATGATGAATTTGTCTCTTTCTGCTGATGAACAACACTTGCCGAGATTCACAAATTTTGGATTCGTCTCAGTCCCTAAATTTATCAGCTCGAACTGTAGAGATGAGTTGTGGGACTTCATGTTGGCTGGTCTTCTGAATTTTTCATTTAAATCGAACATTTTTTCTAACGTTCTGACTCCTTTAGGAATGAAATTATCGTATTTCATCTCAGCCTGATGCTCTTCATCGTCTATGATCGCTCCTTTAAACACCTCGTCATTTGTTAAACATTCTATGATCTGCTGGTCATCATCGAACACTCGTAGGTTCGTAATCATATCAGGTACAGAGGGCCTGAAAAGTAATTCAACAGAACACTGATTATTAGTGGGTACGAGCCTAGCGGTTGATGTGTCCAACAGGTCAGCTGCTGCGTTTGTAATTCTTGGAATTGAAATAATGTTGAGTGCATAAAAAAATTTAAGCAAATCTCATACCTCATTTTGGTAAGCCTTTAAGTGAGGAGAAACACAATGTATTTGGTTCCGGATTTGTTTCACAATAATTTCAGAATCCCCAAAGACTTTTAGATTACTTACCTTTAGTTCAATCGCTTTCTTTAGTCCCTGTACCAATGCTTCGTACTCAGCTGTATTATTAGTACACTCAAACTCTAATCTACATGAAAGGAAATGTTTATTCTCCTGGGGATCGATCAGGACACAGCCAGCCCTTGACCCCTCTAATGTCTTTGAGCCATCAAAAAACAAAGTCCAAAAATCACTAACTACTGAAGGTGAATCTATTCCTACTGCTAAGCTTATTATATTATAGTCAATCTCATCAGCCTGTGAAAATCGAAGGAGATTAGGCTGGGTGTCAGAAGTGTTGCTGGCCTCTTCCGCTTGATAATTCCCTAGTTCCAACTCAACAAAATAGTTTCCCAGTACAGACTCCACTGGCACATTCTTCTCCTCCAGCTGAATAACATTGTACTTCATGTGAGGCTCTCTTAGAATCTTAATCTGGTTTGGACTCCCTTTGTATGGCAACCAAAGACGGGACCAATCTGAAGCGAAATATCCATTTAATTTGTCCGACCAATCTCTGCTTAGGACAAGACCGTAAGCGTCTGGTATATCAGCCACCATGATGTTAATAACTTGGCAAACTTTGTCATTAGATGCCAGATGGACTAGGACGTCTTCCAGTTCACCAATCACCTTTACATCCATTCTTTCCAATTGAACCACCCTCCATGTGGATGGCTTAGGCTGCCCATTTATCTTTTTACAGACTGATATGGGCATAACATTTACCGACGCTCCTGAGTCTACCAAGCAATTATGTACATTATGATTGAATATTTCAAACATGAGGAGGAAAGGTGGATGTTTGCTTTTAGACTTACCTCCAACGCTGGTTTCTCCAATCTCTTCTTCTTCCTGAGGTTGATTGTTGGCGGGCAGCTTCTCATCCGATGCTTCAAGTGCTTTCAACAGTCTTTATTTTTGCTGCGGCACTTTACACATTTCAAATAGAGGCACATTTGCTTTTACCTTTTTAAATCCTCCACAATGTCATAATCCATCGGTTGCTCCATGGGGTGGGGTTTATCAGCATTTTCTTCACTTGTCTTGACCTGCACGTCACTTTGCCTAGGATTTTGGTTGGTAATAGTGAATTCTGGAATTTTATCAGCCAAAGATTTGTTTTGAAATTTCTTCTTAACATTTCTCTACAGCCTCTTAATCTTTGGGAGTATAAGACTGTCTTCCTTAACCGTTCCTTGGCTCCTTGTGGCTACGTTGGTTTCCATAACGTCCTTGTACCCCTGAGTCTTTTCTTCTTCAGCATCAAATAACGAGGCAGAATTCCATAAAGCCATGGTTTCCTCTTACTGATCCTTGGTAGAAGTAGAAGCAGAATTCTCTTTTCTTTCTTCATCTCCCTCTTCTGTTAATATAGAATCTAACAGTTGATTCTTGACCAATGTCATCGAATTAATCCATTGAGGACAATTCTTTTCAGAGTGTGGTTGTTGGTGGAAAGTGTAAAAATTGTCCAAACCTACCTCTGTTAAATTCATAGATGCAGTAATGTGAGGAGGAGGTTGGGACTGATGGTTATCCTCTCTTTTCTTATAATATGGCTTATAAAACTTTTGTGCTTCCTTTTCTTTCTCCATATCTATGATTTTGTTGGAAAGCTTTTGCATCATTTTGGCCATATTTTCCACATCTGGCGACTTTTCTTCCTTAGGTTTAGTAAACAATAAGGATTTTCTCCCTGCACCTTTTTCTCCTGACTGTTCTGGATAGTCTTCAATGCTCTCTCTTTCAGCTTCCACCACTTCTTCTTCTTCATAAGTTTCCGTCAAAGTAGGCTTGGCCCTACCTTTGGCAAACATGGCCAGATCAGGGCCTAAGAATGAAGTATAATATTCAATTAGAACTTTGTATGAAGGTCTATCTGTTTCAGAGAAATTCTTGAGATAGGCTCCAAACCTTTGTGTGAAACTGTGCACCTTTTCTTTTCTTTCTTTCTTCAACGTACACAGCCCTTTCATGAGAGCTGCATGAGTTTTCTGAGTTCCATACTTACTTCTGAAGATTCTTTCGAAGGTATCCCAATCAAGGATAGATTTAGCAGGAAATCCAAAGTACCATGACATTGCAGCTCCTTTAAGGGTATGCGGGGACACTCTACATACCACATCTTCATGTTCCCTGGCCCTTAATCCTTCAATTGCCAAGTAAAAACTTTGTAGGTGGTCTACTAGTATTTTCTCATTTGGGTCAAACTTGGGCAGCATCTTGTCAAAGGCTTGAGGTAGGTCATGTAATGGAGGTGTAAGGTTTAATGGTGATATGGATCTCCATGCAGGTGGTGGATTTGGTGGGTTAGGTGGTGGAATAGCATTTACTCCTGCCATGAGTCTGGGTGGGGAGTGAGGAGGTGAACCAACTAGATTATGAGTAGGAGAACTGTGAGGGGTTTCTGGGCCTTCTTGATTCAAAGGTAGCACAATTTCTTGTAAGGATTTTTCTACAAGCTCTTCCCAGTCTCCAACCAACACTGAGTCTTCCGCTACATGACGATCTTTCCTTTTATACTCTCTTCTGGGCAATTCAGGGATGATTTGCAATCCCCCAATCTTCTTTACATATGCCCTGGTGTGTCTTCTCAGATCATTAACAATTTCATTGCCAATAGAATATAGATGTTCTCTTTCTTCCATAATTGGATTTTGAAACCCACTGCTTTCAGAACTGTTACCGATGGAATATTCTCGGGAAAACGGGTTTCCTCGGCCAACCATACACTGGTGGCCCTCCTTCTAGTGCCAAAACTGTTGAGGCCCCGAAAATCGTAGGAAACAACAGTAAGGGATTATCCCTAGTCAACGTTCCCAACTAGCCCATTGATTGTTTGGTATAGGGAATCCGTCCGGTTTACGGTCCGACTACCGTAGGTCAAAGTAACAAAAGAAACGTTTTACCGGTTGCGGCCTGTTCCACCGTGTATTTTGTATTTTTTGACTTAATGTATGATATGCAAGTGCCTAATTAACCATGCAGCGCAATAAGATGCGAGGAGCAGTCACAATGTGATGCGCAGGTTCTTACCTCTCATCTTAGACTCACTAGCATCCCAATCACAGAAAACAAGAAAAAGAAACTAACTACCTAAACTATCCCTAGGGAGTAGGATTATCAATCGTAAGTGAGTAATACATTTTGTGCATGCATTATGAAGAGTTACATTTAGCTGACACTTCTTTCAAGACACACGAACAATTACAGATATTTGAACAACCAGATAGCCGATTATTTTATGAACAACATTTATTACTCACAGTGGAAAACATCCCAAAAAATACCGAAGAACATTCAACAAGAACATAGGTTTAGGAAGTTAAATAATCTCACAGTAAATGAAACACAGCTGAAAACGAAATAGTTCCTCTTCAACATTATTCATTTAGTCGCATTGATACATTCCACATTTCGCTCTCTCCAACAAGCAAAAGTTGCAGTTTCTGATTGTAAAACGAAGTAGTTACTCTTACAAGAAAAATAGTTTACAAATTTTTCCAGAGAAAAAGTCCCCTTCTAGTTCTACTTTCCAATATTTAAACTACAATGGCAGACTGCTTGGGCTACCCCCCGAACGTACGACCTTTCAGTTCCCCAATGCTTCATATTCTTCTATCTTTTCCGCGCATGCTCATGACTGGCTGAGTAACTACCAGACCTTTCAGAGATGCTCCTTTATCACCATTCATTTTGTCTTTTTCTTCATTTTTCCATCTTACGATCCTGCTGGTTTCGGCTCTATTTTCACCAAACGGTCCGCCTCCGTTGACCAACCCCCGGAAACTACTTGTAATCAAACGACGAGCATCATTTGTTGGAAATGCATTTAAACCACCACGGAAAAACTAACTGAACAGCTAATCCACATGAAATGGTCAGGTGCACCACCGTCATTCTACAAGTGCCGACCATACTACATTGTCCTCTTATATTCTTGTGATAGAAATACCAACGGCGGGAGACGGGAGGAAACCAGCATCGGAAGCCAAACGGCTTTCCCGGCCACAACGGCGGAAAGGTAAAGGCTCCAAGCATGCGACGGGAGGGCGGGAAACTTTAAAATTGGAAGTCGGATGGTTTAGACATCGGAAGCGAAAAGACTTTCCTGGCCACAACGGCGGAATATTAAAGACTACGGGAAAGCAGCGGTGTGAGGAAACTCAATCGGAAGTAGTATGGCTTCACACTTCAGCAGCTAAAGGAATTTGAGAGCTGTAACAGCGGAAGAGAGAAGGCTGAAGACACGCAACGTGGGCGGGAAACTTCAGATCATAAATCGGCTAGGTTTGAACATCAGAAGACAAATGGATTCCCCATCTGCAACGGTGGAAGAGAAACAGCTGCGGGTCCGAGGCTAAACCGGAAAACATACGTCGGCAAGCGGATCGCTCTACACTTCAGATGGCTAAGCGATTTGGGATCTGTAATGGCGGAAGAGAAACAAGTTGTCAGCTACCGATTTAACATAAGTTGATGCCCAGTTGACCAAAACAATAAGGGTCCAAACAGCTTCAAGCATCGTCAAAGGTTAAACATCGCTCTGCCTATGAAACATCATCCTTAAAGAATAAAAGATTTGACTTATCCTTGGCTAGCAAAATAAATTCACGTCCGCGACCCAGCACGAAAAACAAACATAGCAATTTAAACAGGCCAACAATCAATCTTCAAAATTTCTCGAAAAGACAGAATGCCCAAAAACTCCAGAGTTCAACGATCAATAATAATGCTAAAACATAAGGAGGGGCCCAAAAATTTAAGAAAATTTGGGGATAAATGTTGCAGCTGCAACAGGTACCAAAGGGTGCACTAATATGTAAGAGAGAGGGTCCTAAAATATACCCAATCATATTTAAATATGGTGTAATAGACTTGTTTTAGGTGGTTTACTTAGTTTCTTCTATTTGACACTTCTTACTTCTATAGATTTCATAAGAGTATGTCCCCTGCATTTTTTTAAAATTTTATTACTTAATATTACAAGGACATCTAAAAAAAAACTTTCGTAGAGACACATTTAGCAATCCCTTTAAATATAAAAGCCAACAAAAATCCCTTTCATAGCCACACAATCCATTTAAATATAAAAGTCCCTTTAAATATAAAAATCAATATGGTATTATGCTTTAAATATTGAGTATTGTTAAAATTTATTTAACTATAATTAATTTCATTGGTATTAAAATTTTTTTAGATATAATTGAAACCTTTATATACCATTGAGTTATAATCATTTTTGACATTAGAATTGGGGTTGATTTTCATAGTTATTCATCCAAGTTAAAAACAAAACCATGGTTTTTAGTTTTAAATGCACCTTTCCAAGCAGTGTGTACCTCCAAAATGCGTACTAATTTGCCAGGTGTGAGAGATGTGGGTACCTCCTAAATGCATAATAATTTGCCAGATGTACGAGGAAGTGATGTTTTAATTTTGGTAAAAAATTAATGACGTATTTTTGATGTTTAGCTATTTCTGTAAGTCGTCGTTAATTTTTTCTTAATTTTTCTAGAGGTTGAACTTTCATGAAAGTGGTTTCTAAACCCAAATTTTAATTGCAAGTAATATGGATATGGTGGGTGTATATTTCATAATGTTAGAGGGTGTCATTTATGATTTGTGTTATATTTGGTAAATAATTTTATTAGATTTTTTTTAGTATATAATAAAAAATAATCTTTTTATTACTTAAATTTTTTAATAAAAAATTATTAATGAAAACATTTTACACTAACTCTTTTTTTTAATAAAAATTTATGTGTTTTGAAAAATAAAAACCTATTATTGAAAAAATTTTACACTAACTTTTTTTTTAATAAAACTTTATATGTTTTGAAAAATAAAAACCCAAAACGTAAAAAAACAAAAAATAGTCTGAAATTTCAACCCCGATCATCATCATGCCCTATTCCCATACCATTTGCAAGTCATGTCAAGGGCCAAACTACAAGCCAAATTAGGTTTTGCTTAATTTCGACAACTTGTTTAGATGACATTCGATATCGGGTCGTTCGGCTCGACATGTTCGATAAGAACAACTCTTGGATCAATACAACGATGTGATTCCACCCATGAATTGGAAGTGATACCATCCTCTTCATCTTCTTGTTGTTCATATTTGACCCATAGGTAAATATTCTGTCCACGACCCCCTTAAAGTGAAGTAGGGTTTCCTGTCCAAGCCTGCTATTATTATTCAAAGGAAGCGGTAAAGGCATGGGCATGGGCAGGAACATGAAGGGATAGAGACAATGCGCGCATCCATCCCAATGCTTATGGACATACACGATATTTAAGGGGAAACTATCAATCTAAAAATGAGAAATCATTAAGGGGCAGCGTTGGTGAATCATACCGATATGATAGGTCGAGGCATGGAAGATAACCCAGATGCGGCGGCAGGGGAACCGATTCCAGCAGAGAAGAGAGGAAATCAGATGATGGAGGCCGAACATGGATCCAAAAGTTTGATGTTCCATTCTATTAGCCATGCCTAACATATTATTCCATTCCATATCCAATTTGAGCTCGAATAGAATATTCCGGGTGAAGATAAATAAAGTTCCCATCCAAGCAAGTTCACCAAGTAAAACCCCACAATTTATACTATATGCATTATTGTGTTGAGAATATGAAAAAGGGTTTTGTCCATTTGCCATATATTCGATGGATCTGTAGAGAGATTATTTTATGAGAAAATTTGTAGTAAAGGTTTGATCATGAACCTAATACATACAATTAAATATTGAAAATCATAGTTAGAAGCATATATTTAAAATCCATGGCTGAGCTTTAGTGAAAATGAACTCAAACGGAGTTTCTGCATTGCAAGCATCTGTGTTTTTTTTAAGGAAGATCAATGTACAATTGTATCACTATACATATAATCAATATGTCATCACATGATTCGATTTAGTAATAGAGAGGAAACTAGTCACTCCAGCTAGAGGTGAAACTAGTACTCCAGCTAGAGGCAGCATGGGTACTAAGAGGGTGCACACCATTGAGAAAAAGAGGGTGTACACCATTGGGAAATAAGATTGACATTACAAAATTGTTATATTGTTGTTATCTTCTTGCAAAGGGACACAAACAAAGTTGGGTGTACTCATTTCACAGCCACACATTACCATATCGCTCTCAAAGTCAAATAATGACCACTAAAGGAGACTATTTACTGATTGAAGGTGCTATAGATTTTTCCATTGTACAGGTCAGATGTTTATGTAATATTCAGATCTTGTTTCCTAAGTATTGAACTCTGTTTTAAGTATGGTATTTAAATATTTTTCTCATATTAAATTTGTCGTATTTCTCTTTTGAATCAATACCAAATATTTGTATTATGAGCATATTATATTGTAAGGGCCCATTGCAGTAAGCTTAAAATAAAAGCTTGTATATACGAAAACCTACATCCATTTTTCAATAGTGCTCACAATTGTTTGATGAAACCTCAACAAGAACTTTCACACACAGTTTTTGAATAGTAATCTAAATCACTTTGTAGTACACAAGTGTTTCACAAAACTCTAGAGCCGAGTTGCATTAGAAGAGGGATCATAAGACTGTTTGACCAGCTCCCATAAATGGAAAAGACAAACATTGATACCTGCAAGAAATGTTCTACATATAAGTTCATCTTGGTGTGAAAGGTTGAGAGGGAGAAGTGGCAACGGCGTCGACCGAATTTAGGGACAAATCGTCAACTCCGTATAAATTAATCCATTTATAAAAGTTAATAAATTATATGATAATTATTAAAAAGATATAATATATAACGAATTAACATAAGTTATATAATAAAATAATAATAAAAAAAACAAAAAATATAAAAAAAAAAACAAAAAAAACGATAAATGTTGTCGATCCCAAGAGTTGATACACTCGATGTTTGTACATCATGTAGTCAATGTCAGGTGGCAATGCTGTTAATCAATCCAAGTATGTGTAAAGATTCAATGTCGATACTCATTATGCTACTTCATGCAGTCGATCCTAGAGTTGATACAGGATTCGATGCCTTCTTATGCAAGGAAATATTCGTTAGAATATTTTTATTGAGGGTGATTCTTACAAACCTTGGTGCCATTAGTTTTATCTCCGGGTGCCTATTTCAAATGGGGAACTTGCCTTTATACATATTATTTATACTGGTAACTTTCCTTACCATTTTTTTTTGTTCGACCTCTTTCCTTATATATTATTATCTTCGAGAAGGAGATAATCAGTCAGTTATAGGTCCCATTATGCCTTGTTTCCTGGTTTCTCTTTCAAATGACATTCCTTGACGGGTAGATTCAGAAGGTAGGGCATCCAAGAGCCAGTTGGTTCATGATAGAAAGGAAGTTATGCTATGAGGAATATCTAGTCTCTTTACCAAAAGGGTGCTAGTAGATTGATTGCTTGGAGTGAACCATTAAACTAGAGGAATTGGGGAGTACAACTAGAGGCCAAGGAGTACAAATGTTGAGGGAACTCATTGGGGCATGGGACATTACATGGAAGGAGTGAAAGAAACCTCCAATTAAATAGAATTAGAATATAGATTTGATATGTGTGGCTTACTGTTATACACCTGATTGGTACCTCTCCTTCCGAGTGTTGATATCCCTCATGTCGGCACACAAAAGGACACTTATGGATAGAGGTTTTCCCTTAACACTATAGCTTGGCTTGTCAAGAAATACATTCTACCTTCATCCAGCTAGTTACTTTTCCATTTAGCCATGTTGGGATGTATTCGCGACTCTCCTTTTAGACAACTCCCGCATCATTCACGAGTCTCCCTTACAGCAAGTCGCGAATCCTTGTATTCGCGGGTTGCGCTTATACAGAGTCGTGAGTCATTCGCGGGTTACTCTACTACATACCCGCGCATGTGCTTCTTAACATGAAAACACAAAATCACGCGCTAATGGGATTTTAGTTAAGTCATTTTACTTAATCTCCCTAACTGTTATAACCTCCCTAACCTTCGAGAACTGCCTTATTTCACCCATATAAATACAGGCCTTGGGGAGGGTTGTAGGACTTACACTTTGGAGCAAAGTTATGCTGGTGGATTGTTTACAGAAGTCTTTGGAGCAGTGAAACTCAGGATCCTTTGGTGACAGAGGAGTCCTTGTCTCAGACATTTGGTTGTACTCTGAACTTTCTCATTATTGATAATAAAGAGATTACTTCTTCCACATGTGTCTCATATATCTTGGTTTGATAATTGTTTATGATTCAGTATGTCATATTTGATTTATCTAACCTGCTAGCATATATATATGAATCATTCTATATCTAGAAGATTGTCTCTGAATAGGTGAAAGAGGAGTGATCCTTGAATACTTTGGAAGTGGAGCAGATTGGAAGAGGACTAGCAAAGATCGAACGTCATTTAACAAGTAAGTTCCTCTAACCCTCCTATTTCCTATTCTGTACTTTATAAGTCAATTGTCTGCAAGTGTTTGAGTATGTTGGCAACCCCCGAACTACGATTATTAGGTGCATAATCCCTTACAACAGAACTGGTGACTCCGCTAGGGAAGCCTAGACTGCTGTAGGTCATTTTTGTTATCCTGACCAGTTTTCCTGTAAGTCTGCTTGTGGTTTGTTATCCTGGATCTTGCTTACTTCAGCATTTGAAAGTCTTAGGGTTTTTCTTTGCTTTTGAGAAAAATTTTATACCCATTTGCGGGTTGTCCTACTGGACAGTCGCGAGTATAAAGTTGCATTCGCGAGTTTTTATACTGCACAGTCATGAGCATTCACGAGTTGCACTGCTAGACAGTCACGAGTACTCCTGAAGATTTGGATTTTTAAAGAAGAGTTTGCTTGTGTCTTTTCTTGTTATAGTCCTTGTTTTCTGAGAAGACTTTCTTTAAGAATGCTGTAGAGTTTGCTTGATTGCCTCAGGTGATCACATCTTAGTGCTTTTTGAAAGCCATTGAGTCCTTTTACTTGGTTTATTTACTGTTTGCATCCTGAAGCATTTGGCCTGTTTGGGTTCTTGGTTAAAGTGTCTTAGTCTAGATCAGTGATCAGGGTCTTGGGCTCTGTTTTTCTAGTTTTCTTTCTGACAGTTGCTGGTTTCCACTTTCCTTTTTAAGTCTGCAGTGGTTTAGTGTCATTGTTTGCACCCAAGCTAGGGTTCCTAGCCTGCTTCTCTTGCTGGTCCGTTGGTTCTGTCAGCCTGGTTGTTTCAGTTTGTAGTTTGTATACAGTTCGTAAGTTTCAAGTTGACTCAAACATAGTGCATTGTAGATGCATAGTATTTTTTTTGAGCAATTTTTAAAGTGAAAAACAAAACATAGTTAGTCTTTTGCATTGTGATTTTTCCATAAGTAGTGTTTGCTTCATTTTAAAAATATATAATCTCAGAAAATTACAAAAACATAGGCTTAGTTTCTCTTATCAGTGCTTTAGTTCATCAATACATATTTGAAAAAATGAAAAGAAGTTTGTTTTATAGTAGTAGTTTGCTTTGAATACACTTTACTTTCATTTATTTCTTGCTGAGTCAAAACACCATACAGTATATCACTTCCATTTCCTCTTGAGTAAGAAACAACCCTTAAAATAAACGCATAAATTAAAATTTACTAGTAAGTTTTTATTTTTAGGGGCCTTTCACCTACTAGCTTAGGCTAGACTTGTGGGCTAGGGAGTGTAAACTTCCCACAAGTTATAAACTTAGACACAGTGGACCGTTCTTTATGTAAATCCTTGATTCTATCACTGTATCTGGGAAGCTCCTCTCGAACGGGAGTTAAGCACTAGGCCGCGTGGAGGCTTGGACAGAGGAGACAACCCTCCGAATCCTTGTCAAAACGTAACCCGGGACTTTTACGCATTTGGGGATTCTGTCCTAGAAGGAGTTTCGGGCTCAGCTACCCTGCCCATGTGTACGAGTTTGGCTGACGACTGTCCCCCCAGACAGCTGGTATTGTCAAGGTAGCCTTTAGTCTCTTGTCTTTTAGGGTTCATACCTACGTAAACCGGAAGGTTATTTCTGGTTCACCTTGAACGGGCTTGGAAGGTAACCCTTGTGGAAAGTGCAGGAGGGTGGTGGGTGATTCCTCCGCTTGTTCCTGAGAACCCCTCAAGGACGCCTAGTAATCGTTCATCAGCTTTCTTCGGGAAAGCATATCTTTATACCCTGGTTTGATTGCTTGAGACTCTAGGATCTTTTTAGTGTATGCTCTGTGGATTTGCTTGTGCTTAGTTGACCTTAGGGTGTGATTAGTCAAATTTTTAATTCTGGAGGACCAACTTGTTAGAAGGTCAAGAAGGTTGAGAAACCTTCCTCCTCTCCCTGCATTGGAGCCTCCACCTTTACCCCAAAGGCGAAGATTAGGCATAGACGGTTCTTTTGAACCAGTAGGAGTAAGTGAGGTTCTTGGTGAACCGGAATTGATAGCTAACCGTTTTTATTTTGACATAGTCGAGATAGAAGAATTACAGACTGACGAGTTTGCAAGAAATTTTAACTCTCCCTTGACTGATCTTAATGATCCTGTGATCGTCCAAGTTAGACCTTTTAGTTCACCAGTAGTAGGTGTCCCTTTGAGTAGAGTCATGTCTTCTGCGGAATAAATTACTTTTGTGTTTACCTCAACCCTTCCGGTTGAAGGGGTACTACCTCCCCCGGTTAGTGCCCCTAGATCTAGTTTTCCTTCTACACCCTTGACTCCAGTGAGCCGGGTGGTTCACTCCAACATAGGAGGTATTTCTGGTAACACGGTTGCTGAGATCCCCAGTATGCCTACCATTCCTTCTTCCTTCCCTTACACTACTCAAAGTGGTCCGGTAGGATCCTCGGCTTATGTCCAAGGATTTCCTTGGAATGGGGGGAATATTCCCCCATCCAGTCCATACGTAGGTCCAACTCCTTCATATGTAGGAGTGCAGTTTGGAGGCAACACCTCTTATGGGAAAAGCTTCCATACCCCTATTTCGGTTCCATAATCGAGCTATCCCTTCTCTTTGTTTAGCGGAGGGATACCTGCTCCAGTCTTTCAGACCCCAGCTTCTATGGGGATGGCCCGAACCATGTACACTGCACCTCCCACCCAAAATCCTGTGGCCTACGGATGGAATCCGTTTCAAAGCAACCTTCCCACTTCACAATCGGTGTCAGGTGGAAACCCCACCTTTACCTATGGGAATTCGGGGGCTGGACCCTCTAATCCCCAAGCTGGCACATCTAGTACACCGGTTAGGCCAAAACTTCCTTTTCTGGCAACTTTAAACTTGCCAGATTTATCTAAATTGATGAATGACCCGGTGAGGCATGACCCTTTGTGGCCACCTATTCCCACCAAACTGCCCTCAGACATCCCTAAGTTCGAAGGTAAGGCTGGTGAAGATCCTGGGGCTCATGCCACCACCTTCCATTTATGGTGTTCTTCCAACTCATTGAATGAAGATTCAATGAGATTGAGACTGTTCCAGAGGACCTTGACTGGCACTGCGGCAAAATGGTACATTGAGCTGCCTTCTGCTGCTTTTAGTAGTGCTTTCCTCAGTCACTTTCAGCTTCCAAACCGTTACGATTTCAGAACGGATTTATTGTCTACTTTCAGACAAAACAAGGAAACCCACATCTCGGATCATATCCAAGAGTGGAGGAGGCGAAAGAGTCTTATTAAAGCTACCATCCCTCCTGATTTTTTATTAGAGTGGTTCCTTAAGTCATTATTGCCATACATATCTAAGGATGTTTCCACATCAGGAGTGACTAGTGAAGAAGAAGCCATACTCAGGGCCCAGCAGTTGGACTTGATTTATTCACAGTCTGGGATTCTATATGAAATTATCCCTAGGGCACAAAGGCCTTCACATGAGGCCGAGAAAGCCAAGACTGGACCCCATGCTGATGGTGTGGTTGGGTCCGTAAACTCTCCCACTGTAGAGTCTTTGACAAAACAAATTCACCAATTGTCTGTCAAACAGTCTACGGCGGAGGTAGCAAAGGCTGCCCCCTCCTCCCAAAGTGCAAATGTTTTTGCACAAACCTCTTCGAAGGGAAATCAGCAGCCCGACGGGAAGAAGAAGAAAGGTAAAAAGGGAGAGGGAAACCAAAATCAAAACAAGCCAAAGCCCGCAAACAATGCTGATGGGGGCAAAAAGGAAAAGAAGAAAGTCAAGTTCCCTTGTAAGTTGTGCCAAGGAGGCCACCTTACTCATCTTTGTCACCTCATGGAACAAGCTCAGAAGTGGTTACAAACGCAACCACCGGCTTTCCTAAAGGATCCATTTCCCCAAGGGCAGAATTCAGCTTCAGCTTCTACCATAGCAGGGGGCACTCAAGTTGCCCCTGACCCCAATTATATCAACATGGTTAGATCCTCAACTTTGTTACAAACCAGGAACAAAAACTATGATAAAGAGACCGATGAGAAGGGTAAAGCTGTAGGTGAACCTTCCAACCCTCTCACTATAGAGAAACCTACGGAAATAATGCCAAAGATACCCAAAGGTGTCTTTAAGAAGACTTTGCATAACCCAAATTCCCAAGCCGCTTCTAACTACTCTGTGTTTGAAGACTTGGCTCAGACTCCGTGTGCAATGTCAGCTTTGGAGGTGCTACAGAGCTGTCCCACTTAGCGGGATGCCCTCTTAGCAGCTTTAGGTAGCATGGACTCTTCGAGTCTCACAGCAAAATTTAATCTCTCTGATGTTAAAATTCGCCTCCCTTACCATGTAGCTCTATCGATAGATGTTGTCCATGGTGGTAAGACCATTGGACGAGCAGTTGTTGATGAAGGAGCCTCTACTTGTGTTATGTCCCTGGCCTGTTGGAAAGCTCTTGGATCCCCAAAGCTGGTCCCATCAACCACTTTACTTACTGCTTTTGATGGAAGGTCTTTCCATCCACATGGTATCGTGTCAGCTTTTGAGATTAAGTTGGCTGGCAAAGCAGTGTCTGTTGAAGTTGAAGTGATTGATGCTCCGTTGGACTACAATTTGCTTCTGGGTAGGAATTGGACTTATGCAATGTCTGCTGTCTTTTGTGTCGTGGTTTTTCCACATGAGGGCAAGCTGGTCACTCTTGACCAACTTGATTTTACCCGAAAAGGCCGCTTAGAGTCTAAGGATTCCACTGTGCCATTGGTTGATCAGGCCAAAACTGCTGCACAGATCTTGGGGGCTGGAATGTACGCATCATTGATGGGCACATTCGATATTCCAGCTCCAGTCCTTTATATCGGTTCTACTACTGTAGGGAAGTCCATTGATTCAGTGGTCGATAAGACTGATCCTTGGGTCCTCCCAACCCCTCAGGAACCGGAAGTGCCCTTATCTGCAGTGGAAGTGGTGTATCAAGATATTACCCAAACCACTGTAGATCCCATTCCAGATCCTCTTACAGTCTCAGATGATCTAGAAGAAGTCTATATGCTCGCATGGGCGGAAAGCTATTTACATTCCATAGATTTCTTAGACAGTGTTTTACCTTCCGATGAAGCTATTTTGGAAGCTATGTGTTCACGTGATAAGATATGTGAGGATCTTCATCACCGATCTTATTTCCTTCCAGAGCTAAGCAAGATAGAAAACCAAGAGTTTCATGTGAGACTGTCGAATGATGTTGATACACCTGTCAACCCTTTACCTAGGGAAGGAGTGTTTGCCGAGGGGAATATGGCAAACATTTCCACCACTATACCAATCAACATCTCTGTAAAACCATATGTCGTGGAAAATATCTATATAGGTGCAAACTGCTCTCCGAGGAGATTTCCATTTATACTGCCCTTTTCAAGGAATTCCGCGATATCTTTGCCTGGTCATATGAGGAGATGCCAGGCATTAATCCATATATTGTTCAACATGAGATCCCAACCTATCCTAATGCCAAGATAGTTTGGCAAAAATTACGCCCCGTGAACCCGCGTAAAGCGGCGGTTGTGAAGGCAGAGGTTGAAAAGTTGTTGAAAGCAGGTTTTATATATCCCGTAGCTTTGACTGAATGGGTGTCCAACCCAGTTCCTATTGATAAAAAGCAAGGGACTATCCGCATTTGTACGGACTTTCGAGACCTTAACAAAGCCTGTCCTAAGGACAACTACCCTACACCGTTTATTGATCAGATCATATATGCATGTGCGGGTAGTGAGGTATTATCGTTTATGGATGGTTTGTCCGGCTACAATCAAATCCAAATCAAACCGGAAGACCAGCATAAAACTGCTTTTATTTTCCCTTGGGGTACATTCGCGTATAGAAAAATGCCCTTTGGATTGAAAAATGCAGGGGCAACCTTTCAACGAGCCATGAAATTTGCTTTTCACGACATAAAAGCCATTGTCGAGCCTTACCTTGATGATTTTCCTGCTCATTCTCGCAAGAGGATCCAGCATCCAGATCATTTACGGTTGATTTTTGAAAGATGCGGATACTATAAAATTCGCTTGAATCCCCACTAGTGTGTTTTCTGCGTCGAGTCAGGATGGTTGCTTGGATTCATTGTCTCTAGTAGGGGCATTCAGGTGGATCCTTTAAAAGTTGAGGCCATTGTAAATCTGCCTCCTCCTCGTTCACTTAGGCAACTTCAGAGTTTACAAGGAAAATCTAACTTCCTTCTACGTTTTATCGTTAATTATGCCAAGA
The DNA here is from genome assembly GCA_001517045.1 of Pseudotsuga menziesii. NCBI lineage: Eukaryota > Viridiplantae > Streptophyta > Pinopsida > Pinales > Pinaceae > Pseudotsuga > Pseudotsuga menziesii. The sequence continues at coordinate 486,186 of LPNX010104778.1, read as the reverse complement.
TCACAAAAGGTTTCATGCGCCTGCTTAAACAGGACACCCCATTTGTATGGGATGAAACTGCACAACTCGCGTTCGAGGCATTAAAAAAAGCCTTGTTGTCGGCTCCTTTATCACGCCCACCAGATTATTCTAGGGATTTTATATTATATCTAGCCGCGTTGGAGTCTACCATTGGGGTAGTGCTAGTTCAGGAGGACGACAAGCTCATGGAGCATGTTTTCTATTATCTTAGTCGTGCTTTGGTTGGACCTGAGCTTAAGTACTCCCACGTCGAGAAGTTAGCCTTAGCAGCTGTGTATGATGTACAGAGGTCACGACACTACATCTTACTGAGGACCACTACTGTAGTGGCGGATGTAAACCCTTTCCAATATGTTTTATCCCGATGGATTGTTGGGGGGAAATTCAATAAGTGGATAGTCATCCTCCAAGAGTTTGACTTGGTTTTCCAATCCGCTAAATCCAAAAAGTCCTTAGTTTTTGCTGAGCTTATAGCAGAATTCCCTACGGAAGAAGATGTAGTGGTTGAGGATGACTCATTCCCAGATGAGCACATCTTCCTTATATCCACCTCTGATCCTTGGTATGGAGATATTCTTATATATCTCCATACTTTGAAGTATCCTACCGCTTACTCTAGGGAAGACCGATGCAAGTTACGCCTTCATGCTAAAAACTACCTCATTATAAGAGATACATTATATAGATGAGGGGTAGATTTCATCTTGCGTCACTGCCTTACTCATGAGGAAGCGGAGATTGTCCTAAATGATTCCCATAGTGGAGCGTGTGGGGGTGATTTATCTGGGTTAGAAACGGCCCAGAAGATATTACGTGCCGGGTATTTCTGGCCCACCATCTTTAAAGATTGTTTGGAAGCTGTGAAACACTGTCATCCGTGTCATCTTTACACCAGAAAAATGCGGTCACATCCTGCTCCCTTGTTTCCCGTTGTCTCGGTAGGCCCCTTCATGAAGTGGGGGATCAATTATATGACATGCAACCCAGCCTCGGCTAGGGGGCATAAATACATCATTGTCGCTGTTGACTATTTCACAAAATGGGCAGAGGCAATGCCTACTTTCAAAGACAATGGGGAAACAACAGCTTTTTTCATGTTTAATCATATTATTGCTAGGTTTGGTATTCCCAAAGTGATTTTCACTGACCATGGCAGCCATTTCCAAAATCACATGATGACAGAGTTGACCACCATGCTCGGATTCCGACAAGAACATTCTTCTCCATATTATCCGCAAGCAAATGGTCAGGTTGAGGTTGTAAACAAGACTTTTAAAAACTATCCTTAAATGTACTATTGATGCAGCCCGCTCGAATTGGCACATCATGTTATATCCTGCTCTTTGGGCTTATCGAACCAATGTCAAGACCGCTACGGGTTTTCCCCCCTTCCAACTTGTTCACGGGGTGGAAGCTATTACGCCGATTGAATGCGAAATCCCATCCTTGTAGATAGCTATTCATGTGCTACCTGACACAACTGAGCTTGAGGAACGGTTGCTCCATTTAGAACACCTTGAAGAACAATGTAGATATGCGTTGACTGCAAATCAGGCTCATAAAAATAGGGTTAAATCTCAATACGATAAAACGGTCAAACCTCGGGTTTTCTCTGAAGGGGAACTTGTCTTGCTCTGGGACCAAGATAAAGAGCCTCTGGGGGCAGGAAAATTCAAGGCCATGTGGTTGGGACCCTATGTTGTGTCTAAATTTTTGAGTAAAGGAGCATATGAATTAGTGGATTATGATGGGAATAAGCTTCCTGAGCCTAGAAATGGGCTCTACTTGAAGAAGTACTATGCTTAGGCTTAGCACTTTTTCTTGTATATTAATGTATGTATTTTTATGTACATTAGGTTGTCAGTTTCATTTTTTATACTATCTACTGGTTGTTGTAGATGTCTTCCGAGATGTATGTAGGTTTTGTTGATGGCGCCAGCTGTCACACTCGTTACCTGGCTTCGGCAGCATGGGTTATCTATTCCCCCTCAGGACAGCTTGTTGCCGCGGGAGGCGCTTTTCTAGGTCCTGCTTCTAATAATGTTGCTGAGTATAGGGCTGTAATTGAGCTCCTATGGGATTCTTTGTCACGAGGCATCACCCAGCTTGAAGTCCGTTTGGATTCTCAGTTGGTTGTTTCCCAGCTCAATTGAGCTTATCAGGTGCGTAATCCTACATTGTTAAGTCAATTCATGCAAATTCGTTTACTGGAAAGACATTTTGAAGTTATTACTTTCAATCACATTCCACGAAACCAAAATTCATTAACTGATGCATATGCTAATTATATTTTGGACTGGCATCTCACACACATTTTATAAAATATACAGCAACCATATAAGAAACATTTGTAAATAAGCTGACAACCAAACACAAATATATATATATATGTAAATATCTGTCATAGATAGGTCAAGTCTGATCCATAGATCCCGTCATATACAAAATATACAAAAATGTGGATCATCATCCATCAAAATGACCTAGAACTAAGCCTGCCCGCCATGGCCACTGGGACCTCCTTGGTCCCCGTGATCTCTGTGCCCCCTGGCTTCCTCAGCCTCCTCGGCTTCAGAAGCCTCCACCACATCCCTGTATACAAGTAATGCCCTAGCTACTCGTCTGAAAAGACGTAGCCAGGCCGGTGGAACCCCAACTACAAACTCCTGCATAGCTATAGGGAGATGCTCTATCCGTATCGTAGGTACTCGCTCAGTCAGCCTGCCTAGCTTCATCTCGAGTACTCTAATCAATCCTGGGTCTTCCCCTGCAATAGGACGTACGAAGGTACGTGGGTGCCCTTCAGGGCGGACTGGTCCAATATCTGCATTTTGACACATAAATAGGGTTTAGACTTGTGCATATGTATATATCCTATCATTTGAAAATCCATAAAAATTTGATAATAATAAAAAACAAAAATACTTACCCATCTCTCCCCATGCTCCTCCTGGAGGGAGGACTAGGTCGGGATCACCTCGGAAATCTAACCCGGCGTATGGAAACTGCTCCAACGTCGGCACCTGCCGTTCCCACCATATATAGAAATCATCATCATACATGCTATGTACTACATCTCCTCATCCTTGACGGAGGAAGATATCTTCCCACCGGCTCAGCCTCGGCTGCCGTGGATGACGGACCTGTAATGGTATAGCAGGGCTCATAGCTGGCACCCTCTCAAAGAAGAACGCTACCAATATACTCGCATAGCGGAAGTTCTTCCGTCTTCCCTTCCTACAGTCGGATAATTGCCTCTTCATTATGGGGGCGATTCCTGTACACCAATCAAAGAGAGTACCTCTAAAGCAGTCCACCGCCACTCTCATCTAAGTCCTGGTGGCCATGTGTAATCCCGTTGACCCTGAAAGTCTGACAATAGTACTGGACAATACCTGAAGTGTAAGATCCTGAATATCTGCAATGAGAACGCTGCTGCCTTTCTTTTGAGTACCCGGTCTGCAGAATACATCAACATAGTTCTGGACACTCAAGGGTTCTCCACCCCTGCCAGTGCCTTCCAGGTTCACCGGTGCTCCCCGTTGTGACAACCCGGTTATGAAGTAGATGTCTTGTGTGGTAAGCTCCAAAGTCTCACCTTGGATATTGAACATCCCCAGGTCATGGTCCCAGTAATGGACTAAGAACTCTAATATGCGGACATTGGCCCGCATGGGTGATGTGCAAAAGAACTTGAGAAGCCCACTGGTCCTCAATGCTTGGATAGTAGGCGGGATTTGGAGAGCCTCTTGATCCATCGCTTCATGTTCCCTCTCTCTCCACTCCAACACCATGTTTTTCCTGACAAAAACACATAATTTGATTCAGTATTCCATCATAAAATTTTAAATATTTTTGCATATTTTTAAAGCATTTCCCTATTGCGCAGCATTCACGACTTTCCTGTTGAGCAACTCGCGAATGAAACGCGCATTCGCGACTTTCATGCCTTGCAACCCGCGAATGCATTTTGCCATATTTTAGGTTGATGAAAAATACTGAATTAACCACTAAATTAAAAAATTGTTTGGATCAAATTGAAGAGATAAGGGTGTAGATTTACCTGAAACTGATGATTTCTGAATCTAACGGTCCAATTGTCCACGGCGATCGATCAAATATAGAGGGTAAACTTTCCTTTTTGGTTCAAAAAGTGCAAATGGTATGAAATGTTTTGATTTTCAAACTATTTATAGAAATAAAATTTCGTAAAGTGGGTCCTTTTATATAGTTTGAAATGTCAATTGATTAATATCACCCTCTTTGTGCCTTGGAACAGGTTTACCAACTTTTACAAAGTGTTGATGCTTCTATAGGGTGGTTTTTTCTCTTTTCAACACATGTTGGCATTTTATTACTCCACATTAACCTTAGTAATCAACATTTTTGCCACGGACTATGGTATTTTAAGCCATTAGTCCCTTGTCTCTACCATTGTTCTTCCGTGGCTAGGATCCATTTTCATGAGTATCATTCTTATATGCCATTGCCATCCTTTGGTACTCATTCCGTCACTGTTTCAGGCCTAGGGATTTCCTCATAGCTATTTTTCATGCCAAATACAGCTTCTTATGAATCTATTTTTACAAGATATCCCTTTATAGGACTCCCCAACCTTATGGAGTTTCTTTAGGCCCAGTTCTACCTCCTCAAAACAGACTTGACTGCCGAGTTATCTCGTCCATTTAAGCTCGTTAAGAATATGTGAATGGGCATCCGCATTGGTGGTAGGTTATCTCTTTCTCGGACCATGCAGAATAATACGAGAAAGGAGCACTCTCTTTTCTTCAGAATTGAGAAGAGTATTCTCAGGTATAGGTTTATCACTTTTCCGGACTTGAGGGACTAAATTTACGGAAAAGGAACACCCGGTTTGAGCTTAGTTTTCTCTTTTTCGTGCTCTGGACCCAAACATGAGAAAGATTCCGAGTGTACTTTATGTCTTTGTCATGCTCGTTAAACACTCAAGAACAAAGCATCGAGTTTATTGTTGTAAGCCCCATTTCTCGTAACCAAATGGATCTTTCCAAGTGATCTTGCTTTCCTTCACACTCGTAAAACTCAAGCTATTTTATGCTGTTTTGGAAGGAGCGTTGGGTAGGTGGTAATTTAACCTTTTTCGGACCTTCCCGATTAAGTACGAAAAAGGTTCACCTTTTCTTCTTTGGAAGTTAAGAGAGTTCTTCTGTGGTTTGTTTTATACTTTTCCGGCCTCAGGAGACTATATTGGATGAAAAAGGACCCCCCTGAAGTCTTCTTTGGCATTTTCAGACTCTCTAAATGTGAAAATACCACATGAGCATGTACTAGTTTGGGCTCATTAAATCCACAGATCAGTGTATCAAGCATTATTTTCCCATCTTTTCAAGCTTGTTAAAAATGAAGAGGGAACCGAGTTTACTTTCCTGGACTTGTTAAAACTTAACAAGGAAGGTAAGGAAGAAGTTTTCTCTTGTTTTCAGTAATGGCAACATGTCATCCTTAAACATAGCACTCTTTGCTTTTCGATATCCATGTTTCAGTATACACTTGTGTTCAGCTATCACTTTGATTTTTAACTCCTCCTCTTGTCCATTATACCTGGGGAATATGATCATGTATCCTACATGACAGATAAGTCTAGTTGTTCTATCTATCCATTGTATGTTGCCTTGGGTCATCTCTGTGTCGTGCTCACTGTTCAAGGATTATACCTAATGTCTGATTTATCACCTGATCCTATCATGGTTATATCTGTTATCCATTTACTTGTGTCTCCCTTCTTTTTCCCAGTGCCTAGTCACTCTTGTGATCCGTTGGAGGATCCATTGCCTTCCTTATCACAGTATGGTTCCATTTCAGCACCTCCTGATGATGAAGACCTAGAGTTTTGACGATAGTACCTATGGATTCACTTTCATCATTGGTGAACTCCTTTGCTTCAGTTGTCAATTATCACTTATTGGTTGACAAACTGTTGAATCCTCTCCATGTTTGACTTCAGCTTACCCTTATTCACATGGCTTGGATTGTACTAGTTCTTTGGGATTATCTATGAAGACCTTAGTCCCTCATTTTGGGCTAAGTTGCACAAGACCATGTTCTATTCTGATATCTAGCTCCCAGCTCTTTGAAGACTCATCATTATTGTACTGTGGCTTCGGTCCACCTTTGTAATATACATGGTTTTTACCCGTATTATTATGTATTTGTTTCAGGTACTCTCTCTGCTCCATTGGATTTCTGAGTTTCTCCAGAGTTAAAGATTATAATGTATTTCGGCCATCGTTCCCCTCTGACCTCACACATTAGGGGGCATCTATTATACACCTGAGTGGCACCTCTCCGTCCGAGTGCTGATATCCCTCATGTCGGCACACAAAAGGACACTTATGGATAGAGGTTTTCCCTTAACACTATAGCTTGGCTTGTCAAGAAATACATTCTACCTTCATCCAGCTAGTTACTTTGCCATTTATCCATGTTGGGATGTATTCGCGACTCTCCTTTTAGACAACTTGTGCATCATTTGCGAGTCTCCCTTACAGCAAGTCGCGAATCCTTGTATTCGCGGGTTGCGCTTATACAGAGTCGCGAGTCATTTGTGGGTTGCTCTACTACATACTCGTGAATGTGCTTCTTAACATGAAAACACAAAATCACGTGCTAATGGGAGTTTAGTTAAGTCATTTTACTTAATCTCCCTAACTGTTATAACCTCCCTAACCTTCTAGAACTACCTTATTTCACCCATATAAATACAGGCCTTGGGGAGGGCTGTAGGACTTACACTTTGGAGCAAAGTTATGCTGGTGGATTGTTTACAGAAGTCTTTGGAGCAGTGAAACTCATAATCCTTTGGTGATAGAGGAGTCCTTGTCTCAGACGTTTGGTCGTACTCTGAACTTTCTCATTATTGATAATAAAGAGATTACTTCTTCCACATGTGTCTCATATATCTTGGTTTGATAATTGTTTATGCTTCAGTATGTCATATTTGATTTATCTAACCTGCTAGCATATATATATGAATCATTCTATATCTGGAAGATTGTCTCTGAACAGGTGAAAGAGGAGTGAGCCTTGAAGAATTTGGAAGTGGAGCAGATTGGAAGAGGACTAGCAAAGATCGAACGTTGTTTAACAAGTAAGTTCCTCTAACCCTCCTATTTCCTATTCTGCACTTTAGAAGTCAATTGTCTGCAAGTGTTTGAGTATGTTGGTAACCATAGACCTACGATTATTAGGTGCATAATCCCTTACAACACTTACACCCAACTAGGAATGGGCTACTAGATTATAATAATTGGTTGGGCAGTCTACCCCATACCAATTGGATTTACCCAGTATACCATAATACTAGAAGACCTATATATATATATATATATATATATAAAGAAACAGAAAAAATCTATTTTCATGTGCAGCTCGACCCAACTACGACCCAACTAGTTTACCAAACAGCTATGCACTGACCTCTATGGCAATGACATTCATGGCCGATGGCCGATTTTCCTTAACCACCATCCTTCAATTTCGATTACTTCTCAACTTGCTAGTTTGTGTCAAATAGCCTATCCGTCGGTGACAAACATTGGAGGGTTTGGTGGGTTATGGATATGGATATTGGTAATACCCATTGAGGAGATTGGGATTGATATTAACCACTGTTGAGAGTTTACAATTTCTCTATGTAATTGCCATAGCTGCCATGGATAAAGAAACATTGGAGAGAACCTGGAGACTTTTGAAGAGGCGGGCCATGAATTCTGCACCTCTGGCGTCAACACCACCTTCTTTGCTTACAAAATCCCTGGTAAGTTTATCGATTTACTGTGAATTGATAAATTTTTAGTGAATTTTGGATAAAAACCCATGTGTTGTGTGGTCATAGCCGTGCCAATGCTTTTCCATGTTGCTGCTTATTACTTTTTTCACTATCCCTCTTGTGGATTATGCCCGCAGCCTCTCTATATTGAATGATACCCTACAGGTTCCCATTATATGGGATAACTATAACTCAAGGGAATTTTCTACATGCCATTTTTGTTAGAAATTTCTATGTTGAATACCCTCTGCATGTGCCTGGTCTTAATATTTTAGTGAAAATATTTCCCACTGTGGGCTTCCAGCTGATCCTCTGCCTTGAACACTGGAGCCATTTCTTCATTTTCCATATATCCATGTCTTTGTTGGACTGTGTCTTCCTCCATAGCCACTTCCTTTGTGGAGCTGACTGAGTCTTGATGGGGAGAAGTCTTTGAATTTAACATTTGGCTAAGTCTAAAATTGCAACAATTTTCTTAATTTGTTTACCTTTTATTGCCACTTTGACTCCCAACACTCAATTTTGAACCAGTTGAAATTGTAGTTGTGAAAACAATCTATTGTTGAAATAGGATATTGCAACTTGAAGATATTTAGTATTGTGCACCATCCTTCTTATTACAATGCAAATTTTTTTAATTTTAAATGAAATATGACTTATATTACTGTGACCATCCATTGTAGCAGAGGTAGCCTCACAAATTTGTGAAGTTAGGAGGGTTTCCACCTAGAGCAGTGAGGAAATGCAGTCTCAAAATATTGGATACCTTTCATAGGGTTTCCACCCAGAGCAGTGATGAAATGCGGGCTCAAAATATTGGATACCTTTTCATAGGAAGTGCGGTCATAGGGTTTCCACCCAGAGTAGTAAGGAAATGCAGTTTCAAGGGCTCAAATGTTCCTAAAAAAGAAAACAATTTGAAAATCAAGTTGGATTACCTTCTCCCATGTCCCAAAATTCCTTAGGTTAACAAGACGGACCACTGAAATGAAGAAGAGCCCAAATTGTTGCCAGTCTTCTCTAAGCTTTGGTGTTCTCTTCCAGTCTAAACTACAAAACCTCCTCACATATTTCCTCAAGTATGCATATACATCCACTACTTCCCCTTGATGCTGAGCTATTTGGAGTTCTACATATCTCTACTCAACTACTAGGATACATAGTAGTGTTGACGGAATGAAGAAACACCCGAGAGAAGCTTGATATATCCCACCTCTGCTACGATAACCCATCTCATCTCCCATAAATTCAATCAACTTCCCAAGAAAGAATACATCAAGGAGAAGTTAAACTCCATTTCATGTGGCATGGTGAACTTTTCAACTTGTCCTGCAATTTGAGGTGCATGCAATTCCTAATGTTTATATTGCCAATATTCCTGGGTGCAAATCAGTGATAAGATCCGCATATTGTACCAGAAATCCTTGATTCTATAGCATACCCTTATTTTCCATTGAATCCATGTCCTTGTTTAATGATCAGACTCATCAAAGGATTTGATAGTATTCCCCAAGTCAAAATACTTGCAATTATTTGAATTCTAGGTGTAGAGATCATTCTTGCAAGACATTACGGTGCAGAGGGAGTCAAGTCTCTAATTTTGAAAATGATAATCGTCGAGTCTCCATTAGCAATAACTTTCTGAATCTGCCTGGCTCTTAGAATTTTTATCACTTGATTTAAAGCTAATGATTTTGTGTTATTATAGGTGGTCACTATTAACCACCAAGCGTAAGTCAATTCCCACTGTCCCTTAGTATTGTAAACAAACAGTCCCCTCCCTCCCCGCTACAGGCTAAAACATGAGGACATATATTTGATTTTTCATGTACTGTTGGTATTTTTTTGAAAGTAGTCACACTCGACGTCTCATCTATCAGTTTTGTTTCCCTTTTGACAGTGTTCAAGTTAATGAAATGAATGTAAGTACACAATTTAATTAGATTTTGGATTTCATTAATAAATATTGGTTTTCCATTGTATTTTTGAACTCTTGGTAGATATACTACATTTATTCAGGGAGTGTAGTCATGAGAAATTAAAATATATGAATATTGGGAGATGTTTGTCTACAGGGAGCATTACCCTTACATTTTTTTTCACAAAAATGAATGCCTTACTTCAATATAACCTCCCTAATACTATTATCGAGTAATAATATATAAAACCTTAATGTTTCAGTGAAAATATTTCGCATTGTGGGATTCCAGCTGATCCTTTGCTTTGAACACTGGAGTTGTTTCTTCATTTTCCATATCTCCATGTCTCTGTTGGACTATGTCTTCCCCCATAGCCACTTCCTTTGTGGAGTTGATTGAGTCTTGATGGGGAGAATTCTTTGAATTTGAACATTTGGCTAAGTCTAAAACTACAACAATTTTCTTGATTTGTTCACCTTGTATCGCCACTTTGACTTCTAGCATTGAATTTTGAACGAGTTGAAATTATAATTTTGAAAACAATCTATTGTTGAAATGGGATACTGCTACTTGAAGATCTTCATTCTTGTGCACCATCCTTCTTATTACCATGCATTTTTTTGCTATTTTACATGAAATATGACTTATATTCCTATGACCATCCATTGTAGTAGAGGTAGTCTCACAACTTTGTGACGTTAGGAGGGTTTCCACCCAGAGCAGTGAGGAAATGTAGTCTGAAAATATTGGATACCCAAGGGCTCAAATGTTCATAAAAAGAACAGACAAATTGAAAATCAAGTTGGATTACCTTCTCCCATGTCCCAAAATGCCTTAGGTCAATAGGCTGGACCACTACAATGAAGAAGAGCCCAAATTTTTTCTAGTATGTTCTGAGCTTTCGTGTTCTCTTCCAGTCTAAACTGCAAAACGTCCTCACATATTTCCTCAAGTATGCATATACATGCATTGCTTCCCATTGATGCTGAATTCAATCCATAAATTCAATCCGATGCCCAAGAAAGAATACATTAGGGAGAAGTTAAAATCCATTTCATGTGGCATGGTGAACTTTGCAACTTCTCCTGCAATTCGAGGTGCATGCAATTCCTAATGTTTATATTGTCAATATTCTTGGGTGAAAATCAGTGATAAGATCCACATATTGTACCAGAAATCCTTGATTCTATAACATACCCTTATTTTCCATTGAACGGCGTGTCCTTGTTTAATGATCCGACTGATAAGAGGATTTGATAGTATTCCCCAAGTCAAAATACCTGCAATTCTTTGAATTCTAGGTCTAGAGATCATTCTTGCAAGACATTATGGTGCATAGGGAGTCAAGTCTCTAATTTTGCAAATGATAATCGTCGAGTCTCCATTAGTAATAAGTTTCTGAATTTGCCTGGCTCTTAGAATTTTTATCACTTGATTTAAAGCTAATGCTTTTGTGTTATTATTGGTGGTCTTTGTTGACCACCAAGCATAAGTCAATTCCCACTGTCCCTTAGGATTGTAAACAAACATCCCCCTCCGTCCTCACTACAGGCTGAAACCTAAGGACATATATTTGATTTTTCATGTACTGTTGGTATTTTTTTTAAAGCAATCACACTCGACGTCTCATCTATCATTTTTGTTTCCCTTTTGACAGTGTTCAAGTTAATGAAATGAATGTAAGTACAAAATTTAATTAGATTTTTTCTCTCATTAATAAATATTGGTTTTCCATTGTATTTTTGAATTATTGGTAGATACACTACATTTATTTAGGGTGTAGTCACAAGAAATTAAAATATATGAAAATTGACAGATGTTTGTCTATAGAGAGCATTACCCTTACATTTTTCTTCACAAAACTGAATTCCTTACTTCAATATAACAGCCCTAATACTATGATTGAGTAATAATAGATAAAACCTTAATGTTTCAGTGAAAATATTGCCCACTGTGGGCTTCCAGCTGATCCTCTGCTTCGAACACTAGAGTCATTTTTTCATTTTCCATATCTCCATGTCTCTGTTGGACTGTGTCTTCCTCCATAGCCACTTACTTTGTGCAGCTGACTGAGTCTTAATGGCGAGAAGTCTTTAAATTTTAACATTTGGCTAAGTCTAAAACTGCTACCATAAGTAAAGGGTTAAATGTGTGCAGCTAAAATCTCTTTATGGGTGTTGATTTTTGGAATGTTGAGTTCTGGACATTGTATATTGTGTCCTAAATGTTGTTATATATTCTTTGAATGAATGGCTTGAACATGCATGCCTAGTTTAAACTTTGCAACTCATAGCTATTTCAGTATTCAGATGATATAGGATCTGAGGACTATCCATATCATTTGGATGTTGCCTAGATAGTAGAGGAATTCTTCTCTATTGCTATATTTTGATTCTTTGTTTTTAATTACTTTATAATTTCCATGGTTAGTGTAGAATTTCCAATAAGCACGTCAAGTTAAGAGATTGAGTTATTTATGATTGGAAATTTCATAGTGGGTGAAGGTCTAGATTGTGTATTAGATTAAGATATTGGTATGTTTATAATAATCTTCGAAGTGTTTTGGGAATTTCCATCATGGAGCAAATGTTCTTGAGATTTCATGGAAAGCAATGTTTTTTGTTAATCCAAAGTGGGTAGTGATGGTCCCTACAGATCCTGTTTGCTTTTTTACATGATATCTAAAGTGTTTTACTAGTTTTCCGAACTTGCACATTCTCATTAGAAACTATATATTTAGTTTCTTAAAGTTTGAAACTTTGAACTGATGGGAGTTCACAAATAATAGATACTTGTACAAGGACAAAACTTAGTTATGTTTGTTGTATGATTATTGAAAAGGAAAAATCTCAAAATAATGGTGAGGTACCATTACTAGATTTTATACTTCAAGTAGGTTTAGGGTTATACTTCGGTATCATGGACATTTATTAATATTCATTGGTCAACATATGAGAGGTCACCACATGGTTACTTTAATTTAGATGTGAAAGTCCATTAGTGGCCAAAAATTGAAAATAGTACTGTAAAAATTACAAGTAGAAATCATTGAGAGTGCTAAGGAAACTCCATAAGAGCTGAAAAAGAAATAGAAGACTGCAAGGAGAATGCAAAAACTCTTACTGTTGAATCCTAGAGAGACTAAAAGATCAAAATGAGTGAGGGTCCAAGGGACTTCAAGGAAGAAGCTCAATACCAACAACGTTGTCTATTTTCAACTATTCTAATATCCAAGGCAATGCTCAAGGGTGTTTTAAGGTTCTTTCTATCCATTGGTTGTGTGACTCGAAGCCTACACTACCTGATAGAATTAGTATTGGGGGTTTATTTATAATTCTTCTTATGATTGGAGCTATCTAGAGGTTGTAAGTAAGAAATGATGAGATTTGAGTTAGCAATGCAGAGAGTTCTATCTATGAATTTTTTCTGCTAGAAGTGAAGTATCTCCTGAAGAAGCAAGCGATACATCTCTTGTCTCCTACTATATGAAAATATTTAAGGAGCTATTACAGTATCTGAACAAGCAGTGATATCTAAAATTGATTTCAAAGTAGACAATATGTCTAAAGATGAAATTTTCTAGTTTAGGTTCCTGCATACAATGTACAAGTGCAATAATCCCTTTGAAGAGGATGCTCTGTCTTTGTGTAGTTGATGGGAATGAGCATGAAGCTAGGCTAAAGGAACACTAAGGCTGTCCACAAACTGATGGTGTTCAAAAGAGTTGGCCAATAAGATATATTTTGATTCTTTGTTTTTAATTACTTTATAATTTCCATTGTTAGTGTAGAATTTCCAATAAGCACGTCAAGGTAAGAGATTGAGTTATTTATGATTGGGAATTTAATAGTGGGTGAAGGTCTGGATTTGTATTTGATTAAGATATTGGTATGTTTATAATACTCTTTGAAGTGTTTTGAGAATTTCCATCATGGAGAAAATGTGCTTGAGATTTCATGGAAAGCAATGTTTTTTGTTAATCCAAAGTGGGTAGTGATGGTCCCTGCAGAAGTTGTTTTCTTTTTTACATGATATCTAAAGTTTTTTTTACTAGTTTTCTGAACTTGCACGTGCTCATTAGAAACTATATATTTAGTTTCCAAAAGTTTGAAAATTTGAACTGATGGGAGTTCACAATTAATATATACTTGTACAAGGACAAAACTTAGTTATGTTTGATGTGTGATTACTGAAAAGGAAAAATCTTAGAATAATGATGAGGTATCATTACTGGATTTGATACTTCAAGTAGGTTTAGGGTTATACTTATGTATCATGGACATTTATTAATATTCATTGGTTAACATATGAGAGGTCACCACATGGTTACTTTAATTTAGATGTGAAAGTCCATTAGTGGCCAAAAATGGAAAATAGTACTGTGAAAATTACTAGTAATCATTGAGAGTGCTAAGGAAACTCCATAAGAGCTAAAAAAGAAATAGAAGACTGCAAGGAGAATGGAAAAACTATTACTGTTGAATCCTAGAGAGCTTGAAAGATCAAATGAGTGAGGGTTCAAGGGACTTCAAGGAAGAATCAAAATACCAACAACGATGTCTATTGTCAACTATTCTAATATCCAAGTCTATGCTCAAGGGTGTTTTGAGGTTGTTTCTAGCCATTGGTGGTGTGACTCGAAGCCTACACTGCCTGATATAACTAGTATTGGAGGTTTATTTATAATGCCTCTTGTGATTGGAGCTATCTAGAGGTTGTAAGTAAGAAATGACGAGCTTTTATTTAGCAATGCAGGGAGTTCTATCTATGAAAGTTTTCTTCTAGAAGTGAAGTATCTCCTGAAGAAGCAAGGCGATACATCTCTTGTCCTCCTACCATATGAAAATATTTAAGGAGCTATTACTGTCTCTGAACAAGAAGTGATATCTAAAACTGATTTCATAGTAGACAAGATGTCTAAATATGAAATGTTCTAGTTTAGGTTCCTGCATACAGTGTACAAGTGCAATAATCCCTTTGAAGATGATGCTCTGTCTCTGTGTAGTTGATGGAAATGAGCTTGAAGCTAGGCTAAAGGAACACTAAGGCTGTCAACAAACTGATGGTTTTCACAAGAGTTGGCCAAGGCATCCAATAGTTTGCAAATCCTTAGGAGAAGAATCTAGGAAGACCACATAATCAACAAAAGCAAGCATTATGATAAAGACTTGGAATAGGGTGGGTTGGCAGGGGGCCGTTTTGGGCCTGACGTTAGACCTAAGCACTAAATAGATGATATTTATAGTGCTCATTAGAGGCTATTAGTGAAACTTTAGACCTAATATAGTCACACATAAGAAAATGTACACCCCTAGAGCCATAAACACCACTCGATCTTTGTGTTTCATGTCTGAAGGCCAAGATTCAATAATACCCATTAACATAAGGGAATGTTCTTTCTGTACTTTCATGTGTTTCAGTGAGAAAAATAAGTTATATTAACATTCAATTTACATGTGACCAACAATTTATAGTAGTGAAGCCAAAGGGGAACAATAATAATAAGAAATACCATAGTGTTGTTGGTGATGGTATCACTTATTCCACTCAAGAACTTGTGTTTCTTAAAATTGCCCTTTTCTTGAAAAACAATGATATTTTACTTATGATACTTTACAAATTGTATATTTTACTATATTGCTACTGATACTCAACTTATATAACCATTACTACACTTCACTAACATTTACTAAACAGGGATAACTAGAACTACACTTCCACTGAACTTATACTTTACTCCTCTATTACTCATTTAGGCTAAAACTTTTGTATAAATTTCCCAATTTATAATTCCTTTTTTCCATTATATATTGCTTTAGCTCTTACTGAACCTCTTATACCTAGACTCAATTTTTTACTTTCACTACTGGATCTCCCACTACTCCTTGATACACTAAAGGATCAACTAAAACTACTATATAAGGGACTGCCAACTCTATTATTGGTATCCCCTAAACTGCCTATGCTAGAGATAAGGGGCTGGTAGAGAAGCTCGGTCCACTAACTAGCAATATTTACACTCAGATATATAATCTATATCTTACACCTGGAACTGCCTTTGCTTCTATCACTTTTTATGATAGAAAGCTACTTACAACTCTTGCAACAGTTTTTACTAGTGTTTCTACTAGTGTTTCTTAGTAGTATTGTCTCTCGAATAAGTTCTGTTAACATCAATCATCATAAGATAGATTTGAAAGGCTCGTTAGGTGACCTACAATTTATAGTAGTGAAGACAAAGGGGAACAATAATAATAAGAAAGACTGTAGTGTTGTTAGTGATGGTATTTTACTTATGATACTTTACAAATTCTATATTTTATACTATACTGCTACTGATACTCAACTACTATACTATTTTTTTTCATCTCTACATACACCATATACATGGTTTATTATTGTCATGTTCTACTTCTTTTCAGTACTGTGATTCCAATGGGATCCAGTTAGTGTTTGCTGCTATCATGAGCATTTGAATTTAGATATTTTATAGTCGTTGTTTGCACATGCACTAATGATTTTTTTAAAAGAAATTTTGGACATGTAGGCTATGAAGAATTAGGGGTTGAAACATAAAAGTGAACCCAACAAAGATGAAAATGTGACAGAATACGAGCGTGCTCGTAAAGACCACATCACAGGAAATGAAGAGTATTTGTCATCCCTTGGTTTTGGAAATAAGTAAGTAGTTACTCCTTGTACCTTTTCACTTCTATGCATATTTGATGAAAGTTTTATATAATCTATTTCATGATGTAGGCCATATATGTTTTTTATTCTAATTGGTAATTTTTTTTCCTTATACGGGAATGTTGGATTCTACAAAAAATTATCATCAGAAACAAAATGCAAGCAAAGAAAAATCACTGCCAACTCATAGAAGCAAACGCCTTGGTAGAACAATACATGAAGATGAAGTTAATGATAATAATGATAAAATTCATCATATAGCAGATGATAATGTCCAATATTTGTATGAAAAAGTGCCATCTTCTCGAGAATCAGGCTTGCAAGATATTTTTTTTAAATTAATGCAAATATTTGAAAGCTCATCTCAGGGGATTGGTGACCTAGTAAGTGCCACACTTGTTGAGAAGATTCCTAATGTAACTAGTGACAGAATTGTTGAGGGGATTGGTGAGCTACCTACTACCATAGCTATTGTCTCCAATTATGAGGAACCAATTAATCCTTCTTCCTTAGAAAGAACACCAATTACATCTCCTCAAAGGAATGTGCTAGGAAATGAAACTGCTATATCCACAAATATGAGTGGTTTTGCAATGCCCAAAACTAGTTCTAAAGATCGATCACCTTTCATCATAAGACGAAGAATTATTCAAGGCTTGTATAGGAGCACACAAAGGGAAGCAAAAGAAAGAAAATCAGAAGGGAAGAAGGATTACGTGGTCGAGGTAATAGATGGTGAGCCTACTAGACCAAATGCTTCAAGGTGGTCCATAGAGTTGGGCACGAGAATAAGGTCTTATTTGGATGTTACCAAATCCACCTTTACAGATCAAGATCCAAGAAATTTTTATCTAGTGATCCAACAAATGGAAAATGTTTTTGAGACGGTTGGTGGTAGGATTTCTGTTAAATATTACAAGTATAGAATGAGATTTTTGATGAATAATTTTAGGCATAACTGTAGAAAATTAATCTTGGATGGAAAATATAAGGAGAACAGCTTGACTCCCAAACAATGGGAATATTTGAAGAAAAGTATGCATGCTGAAGAATTTCTGGAAAAGAGTGCAAGAGGAAAGAAAGGAAGAAATATTATGAAGGATCGATATTTTTTGGGTCGGGGAGGGTTGAGAGCCAAACAACACATCTGTGTAAGTATATGGTGTTTTTGTTGAATAGTGTACATTGTGTTCTACCTTTTTTATTTGTCTATATTTCCAATACATTGTGTGTTGACAATGATTTGCAGGTTGAAGGAAATAATAGAGAACCCAATTTGAGTGAAATGACTTAACATATGGCAGGCTTAGAAAATTCTAAAAAAGAGAGGTCCTTGCCATCTGTTGATGTTGAGAGAAGCCAAAAAAGAGGCCCATCTACTGTTGAAAACATTAGTGAGGATTATAACATTGCAATGAATCGTTGTATAATTGGGTTGTCAGAGAAGATGTCGACCATAGCCTCCTCCATTGAACCTCTTGTTGCTGCATTCAATTTAAATAAGGGAAAGACTATTGATTCAATTGAGGTAATATAATTATCATTCCCTTCCAACCATTTATTCACATGATATTTTGATCTATGGATGTTATTTATCCATTTCACTTCACTCACGAAGCCTCTTTTTTTTAATGCAAATACCTTCCAATCACAGGAAAAAACCGTAATTGTGGGTGGTGCAACAATATTGAAAGACCCAAAAGATGGCCATGAACATGCAAAGGTATGTACTAAATCAATTGGTATACTAGAAGAAATGAAGCCCTATATCTTAGAATATGGTTTAAATGGTATACTGTTTTATTTTTTACAGTGCTCAAAAATTCCAAGGGGGCATGAAGTACTCCAGGAAGTTGAAACTGTTAAAATATTGGATCCATATGACAGTGCTATTGCCGGCATTGGACGAATTCATTCACTTTCTGTGATCCATGGAGTGGCACTTGGTCATGAAGATGCAAATGTCAGTGTCATCAATGTCACAAGTAATGGGCCTTCTAAATTTAACTCAAATTCCATGTCATCATGTGTTAGCCAATGAAATTGCTTTAAATTCGAAATACCGTATAGGTCTTAAACACTTTTTTAATATAAATTTGGGGATAGGTATCATAAAAAAAAACTACTTTTTTTGTTTGTATTTTCGACATATCTCCCCGTGTTTTTACTCAAATTTCGATCAGGAGAGCTCGTTGGATGCGGAATTAAATTCCTCATCCAACGAGTACCCACTCGTCATACTTTTGATGAATCCCACTCCCACAAAAACAAGAAATACCTGAAAAAATGTGATGATGACATCATCATCACATTTTGTTAGGTATTTCTTGTTTTTGGGGTAGTGGGGTCCGTCAAAAGTATGCTGAGTGGGTACTCGTTGGATGCGGAGTTTAATTCCTCATCCAATGAGCTCTCCCAATCGAAATTTGAGTAAAAACATGGGGAGATATGTCGAAAATACAAACAAAAAAGTAGTTTTTTTCTTTTCTTCCTCCAAAATTAATAAATATTATTTTATTATTTTGACTATTATTTTATTAATTTTTTTTAGGAGGCCCATTTTGGGTTGAAATTTCCTCTAATGCCACTTCCGTATGAAGATAAAATAGATGGATGTCTCCATTTGAAGGAGAAGGAAAGGAGTTTCATTCGATGGCCAAAGAAGTATTTGGAAAATTCATCAAACTAGATGATTTTTTATGTTCTTGTCCCAAATATTGATGTTCTTGAAGTTCATGTTGTTGAGAGTTTTGACCATTAATGGCCTCTTTCTGTAGTATCACCCCTTGTCTAGGAAGTATAATTCTATTGTTTTTCTTATACAAGGGTGTTGAACACTGTTGGGTAACTCCATATCTCATCCTTATTTTATATGCTGGTTTGAAAGTGAATACTTTATTAGTATTATCTGATAGATATATTGTATTGCAGTCACTAGAAGTGTTTCATAGTTGCTTCACTTCTATTTTGTGGAGTGTTATCCATAGCATAGATATTTTTTAAAACTAAAATTATTACCCCTTGTTTAGGCAGTATAATTCTATTGGATTTCTTATACAAGGGTGTTGAATGTTGTTGGGTAACTCCATATCTCATCCTTATTTTATATGCTGGTTTGAAAGTGATTACTTTATTGGTATTATCTAATAGATATGTTGCATTACAGTCACTAGAAGTATAGTTGCTTCACTTCTGTTTTGCGGAGTGTTATACATAGCATAGATATTTTTTAAAACTTAAATTCTTACGAAAGTGTTGAATCAACGTGTATGTGATAACAATTCCTTTTTCCTTTTGCACATTTATAATTATATTGCATGTACTGTTGTTATTAATTGTCCTTGGATGCTTCAACTTTAACACAGGGACCTTTGAGAGTGTTAAATTGAAAGAAATAAAAATTATGTTATATATGTTACCACGCTGTTTCCTCATTTATGTATGCTAGTTTAACTTGTTCGTTAATTTATTACTACTGTTGTTATTGATTGCCCTTGGATGCTTCAACTTTAACACAAGAACCTTTGGGAGTGTTAAGTTGAAAGAAATGAAAATTATGTTTTTACTTTATCTTGCATTGTCACAGCTGTACCTATGTGTTTTTGGTATTACTATTGCTGTTATTTACTGTCCTTGGATGCTTCAACATTAACACAGGGACCTTTGGGAGTGTTAAGTTGAAAGAAATGAAAATTATGCTATATATGTTAGCACGTTCTTTTCTCCTTTATGCATGCTAGTTTAACTTGTTCATTAATTTATTACTACTGTTGTTATTGATTGTCCATGGATGCTTCAACTTTAACACATGGACCTTTGAGAGTGTTAAGTTGAAAGAAATGAAAATTATGTTATATATGTTACCACGTTGTTTTTTCCTTTACGTATGCTAGTTTAACTTGTTCGATAATTTATTACTACTGATGTTATTGATTGTCCTTGGATGCTTAAACTTTCACACAGGGATCTCTCGGAGTGTTGAGTTGAAAGAAATGACCTTCCTTATACGATGATGATAAAACTTAGAATTATTGTACAGAAAACATATGGAATGTACCTTGAGAGAGAAGATAAAAATTGTACCCTTCGTCTTGTGGGTAAAATGGTTGTTTCCTTACCTTGATTGTACACATCGGTCTTGTGGGTATTTTCTTATGGGTATTGTGTGTGGGTCTTGTGGGTCTTATCTATCAAACAGTCTTTCTTATCCCTTGGCTTTAGGCATGTCTATAGAGAGCACAATATGAGTGCAGACCACTTATCCAAGGAAGCACTTAATATCAAGGCTGGTCTTCTCTCCTTTTCAGAACTCTGGGAAGGAGAAATTATTGAGGAAGTCTCGATACAACTCTTTTAAGAGTTTTTTTTCAGTATTTGTGGCATACTCATGTTTTTCTCTTTTCGAGTATGGGACTCTTTATATTGTCCTCTTGTATTAGCTGGGGATATATTCTTGTTTTGATTCCCCTGGGGTGTGTTTTTTCCACCCAAGAGGCCTCCCTGATAAGCTGTCTGGGCTCATTCTGTTCTCCCTGTGGTAATGCTTTTTCTATCTTTCTTTGAGAATTTGAGTTTTGTCGGTGGAGAGCTGTTGGGTCAAGAGTTGGGTTGACAGCTACTGCAAATGCAAATAGATTTTTTTGTTTTTTTATATATTTTTTGAGGTTGACAGTATTGATCTGTGACCTTGTGGACTGTATTTGTCTCACTCTGCCCTAAATGGGTCATAGAATCAACTGAATGGATATTTAGTTTTGACATTGAGGGATCATGGACATTGTTTCCCATGTTTCCCATAAGGTGTTCACTTAATTTTTCATGAGGGTTTATGGGTTGGGTTCTGAGTTTTCTGGGCAAGTCTAAAGTATGATGTTGTCTTTTTCTTATTTGTAAAACGAATTCTAGGAAATCTATGCCACCTATGGACAATGAAAGGAAATGAACAGCCCATGTACCTCATATCTGGGCAGTTTTGGGCCCTATAGCAACAAGTTACAACAATAATTAAGCCAATATGGGTATTGTTTTGAACATTATTTGGTGTGTTTCAGCTTCTCGAAGCCTTGACATTCAATTCGGGCCATTTTTGTGGATGTGAGGAAGTTATGGGCACAAGTTAGGACTATCAATGATGTCCTCCTATAGCATACAATGACAAAATCTGAGGTATGGAAAATCTAAGAGAAGAAATCCTGGCTGCAATGAGTGGAGTTTGGACCTCAAGCCCCAAGCCATGAGGCAATACGTGTAGCTGTTAAAAATTTAGTCTAGTTAGGTGCAGTTGTTTGTGGCCAGAAAGGCCTAAAAAAATTAACTAAATCTAGTTTGAATCTCATCAAGCTGGGTGTAGAACCTCGATTAGGGATTTTGAGTTTTCTGGGTGGACAGCTTTTGGGTCGAGAGTTGTTGCAAATGCAAATAGATTTTTTTTATATATATGTTTTGAGGTTGATAGTATTGATCAGTGACTTGGTGGTCTGTATTTGTCTCACTCTGCCCTACAACTACCTATCTATCTCTCTCTTAGGTATGTCCATTGTTTCGTTAGTGACTTTTCTCCTAAGAGACAAAGTGTGATCATATTATATATCTGAGTATAGAAATTAAGGAAGGTCTAAACCACATTGTTTTCTTCTATTTGTCCATTTATAATATTCTTGCATGTGCTTGACTAATTCTGTTCATACATATCCTAGGTAACTGTAATTGATGAATGTACATAGTGCTAATATGTAGTAATCCCGACTTGGTTGGGAGAGAAATGGGTCATAGCATCAACTAAGTGGATATTTAGTTTTGACATTGAGGAATCATGCAAAAAAGAGTAAACAGAGCTTTGTCAAGAGCAATATTTTAAACAGAGCTTTGGAAAATTAAAATAGAGGACATCAACATGTAGAGGTAACTGATGGTTTGGTTTAAAATATGTCAAATTCTATGTTTAATTTCCTCATTTTCCTTAATATTTTCCCAAACTACGTCAATCCTATTGTTCTCATCTTTTCTATATTGTTGCAGCAACCAAACATCTAGATGAATGGCTGCATTCCTGATACTCATATTAAATGGTGGGAACATGATCAAAATTAGGATAGGAACTTCAATAAAGCTTCAGCAAATGTTAATTTTGATCAATTTTAACATAAAACAATTGTGGTGGGGATTATTACGGTAAAGGCATTCCTAATACTTGATCATAATAGAAATAGTTGTGCTTGGTTTTCTTTCCTCATCTTAAAATGAGCATGGATTTAGTGTTTTATTGGGTAACTCCCCACGAATCAATCAAAAAAAAATTTACTGATAAAATTTAACAAAACAAATTAAACTGTGTTGTTGAATCTAAACTTTGGATCTGCACCATCTGATGCAATGCATTGAATTGATGCCCCTACTTATGATAGAGCAGGATGGGTACACCTATGTTAGAGAAATTGGAATAAAACTTTATTTTTGCTGAAAGGTGGTAGGACCAAGTGTTAATGCAAAAATTGGTGGTGTCAGCATGAAAGGGTCCAACATGGGCAAATCATCAATGACAAAACCCATGTGTGGAATAAGTGTTAGAGGTGCCTCTCTTGTCATTGAAATTTTAGATTGAGAAGGGACAATTGTAAGAGATGGAGGATGGGATACAAGGGTTGCAGAACTTTCATTGTAATCAGATTAATTATATGAAAAAGACTGATTTGTTGCTTCAAATCTTTGGAATAGATCATTTTCACTTGCTTCAACTCTTTACCTCTAGGAGGATATTATCAATAGGTCCTACGGTGAAATCCAAGAATCTCATATAATTTGAAAACTCGGTCCCTGATGTTCCTTATGAACAAAAGTA
Organism: Pseudotsuga menziesii; assembly: GCA_001517045.1. NCBI lineage: Eukaryota > Viridiplantae > Streptophyta > Pinopsida > Pinales > Pinaceae > Pseudotsuga > Pseudotsuga menziesii. The sequence goes on along the minus strand of LPNX010104778.1, from coordinate 462,911 downwards.
TAAGAGGCTCCCAAGAAATAACATAAATAAAAGTTGAATTCATCAAATATACAATGCATGATTTTACTACTCCTGAGTATCTCTAAATACATAAACTGCTTATTTAGATGGATTAATTACATGCTCTATATTTTTAGAGGCTTCTCAACAATATCTTGAGAATATTCTACTAACATCTAATCCACTACAACTTTAGCCTTGGGTTCAAGAACATTTCTACCGCTAATGTTGCCAATTATTGCAGTACAATCCTGGCTTTGGTGTGGATAATTCCTTAAAATTCCTTTGACGATTAAAACTAGAGTTTCTATGGTGATATAATCCTTTTCCATCTCAAGGAATTGAAGAATTCAATCAATAATACCGTTGACATCACACTACTATAATGCAATTTTTCCAACTGCTTGGATAGACTTTGTTGTAATGGCCAAATTAACATTTGCAACATATTCTCTTACCACAATGTCATATGTAAGGCTCTCATTTTCCATGAATCTAAGCATCTGATGTTTCAATTTATTAACAAATAATGGTCACTACAGTGATAATAAAAATGCTTATAATTTGATAAAAATAGGATTGGAGCAGATGTAGAGATGGCTGAAGACAACAGATGACTTTTTTGAGCCTCTTGAACTCACCAAAGTGAGTAATCCTTTTGGTACTGTCACATATTTTATCTTGAAAATGGGATGCTTATACCATACAAACTCAACATGCTGAATAAGGATGGACAAATCTTACATGGCAGGTGTTGAATAACATTTCATGGCCTTAAAATTTGTATGTGTAAATCGAATTCCACAAATAATTTTCTAACGAAACAAAGAAAGGAAACTATTGGCCCTGAATCTTGAGAGTGTTTGTAACTTCCCCCAGATCAATCAAAACCAAATTTAAAAATAAAATAAGAAACTATTGTGCCAAATTTTGTGTCGTATTTGCTCTTTTTTTTGTGAAACTGCTTGGTAGGTTTTGAACAAGTCTTCATGAACCTTGAACTTTGTACTTGTAAATATAACTCTGCACCAAAATACAAGACCCAGGTCTTAGTGAGGCTCTTATATTCCATTGAAGAAACATTGCATCCCACATGGGGAGTCAGAGTGGAAGGTGTAAACATGCCATAGGGCCTGAAGGGAATTGGAACTTAAAACTAATTTGTAATCAGATAATCAGGGCAGGGCACTTTAACATTCCACTCAAGCAGGATGGATACATGTTTTATTACCCTTACGAAGAAGTAGTTTCTTGTAGGCAGTTCAAATGGGGAATATGAATGTCATCATGATTTTCTCTATCCTTTGATTCATCATAAATGTGCTTTTCATGGTCAAGTAAATTCCTTCATTTTGAAAGTCATAAATATTGATAAGAACATGCCTTTATGTCACTATACATTATAATAACATTGTAGAATACCAGTCTCTCCAACCTTTTCGATAGGTTTAGTCAATCTCAAAAGATTACTAGAATCTAAATTTTAGTGTAGTCTTATTTTAGGTGACCATACATTCTAAGGAAAGTCCAGTTCTTATCAATGGTTATTTCTCTCTATGAACTGGGATTCAATCATCATGGAATTTGTTTCAAATCTTGTACATCTCAACATAGAGCTGATATATATTTTGTTATACCTAATAGTTTGCAATTTTTTCCAGTTTAATTCATGCTTAACCAGTTGTCCTACCTTTCAAATAACTGGTATCATCACCTAGAATCCAAATATACAACCCTTTAAATGTTTCTCTAAAGACACAATGTTGTAGGATCAGGGTATTTCTCTTTATATTTGCAACATGACTCTTTAATTATTGAATCCACTATTAGGTGCCCTTATAGCCAAGGAATAATGATTCACAAAGCATAAATCCTCCATACAAAATGGTACCTTTGAAAAAGTAAATGATTCAATGCTAAATACTTGCAATACTTGCGATTCTTTGAATTCTAGGTCTAGAGATCATTCTTGCAAGACATTATGGTGCATAGGGAGTCAGGTCTCTAATTTTGCAAATGATAATCGTCGAGTCTCCATTAGCAATAAGTTTTTGAATCTGCCTGGCTCTTATAATTTTTATCACTTGATTTAAAGCTAATTATTCTGTGTTATTATAGGTGGCCACTATTGACCACCAAGCATAAGTCAATTCCCACTATCGCTTAGGATTGTAAACAAACATCCCCCTCCCTCCCCGCTACAGGATGAAAACTGAGGACATATATTTGATTTTTCACATACTGTTGGTATTTTTTTGGAAGCAGTCACACTCGACGTCTCATCTATCATTTTCCCTTTTAACAGTGTTCAATTTAATGAAATCAATGTAAGTACACAATTTAATTAGATTTTGGCTCTCATTAATTGTATTGAAAATTTGTTTAAATTAGGTGGCAAGTTTCTATTCAGATGGGATAGTGGTAAATTGATCTTTGTATCACCTTTATTTTTTTATCAGATTTTACAGTAGGAGTCAAAGAGTATTCTTTTTTTAATCAGGGGAATGTTTTTGTAACTACAACCTTTTTTTCTTTCTGTTATAGTGTCTTGAATGCCATTCTATTATTGGATTCTTAGCTTATGAGTTGAGTAACTAGCAAAATGAAGGGCACCCATGACATGTGAATATTGTAAAATCTAGTTTGATGGGAAAGGATGAAGCCAAATTGCATCCCTGGTGGGTAGGATTGGTCCTGGAAGGAGTCAGATATTGACAAAGTCCATGACTAGAGGAGTTGAGCCAAAGAAAGGCTCCCCTTAAGAAATTGTCAAAGTATGGGTGCACAATTTTGGTTGTTGTATGAGAGTTGAAAATTCAAAATAATCATGAGTGTAGGATGCACATTGTAGGGATTAACTTTAGAGCCAATCAAAGTTGCGAATTAGATATGTATTGTAGATGTTTTAATATTTTACTTGCATAGATGCAGTGTAGTGACATGGGTGCATTGTTCCAATATTTGGTTATGCTAAGTTGCTAACATACTATCATGCTCCCTTGGCATGTGGACTTTGTTGATGTATTTGTAACTTCGGAATGTATTCACTTGTATATTGTACCCCGATGTTTATTCCATGAAGTATCTATAATGTAATTGAGTCATGTCATGCCCCGATGTTACAATCAAGAGATTCAATAATGTAAACAAGTCATGTAAAGTCATTGAGGTTTGTTGTAATCTCATGGATACTAGAGGGTTACCAATAATACACATTTAAAAGCATACACACATATCAAAGACGAGACAAGAACACGTATGTGGAATAATAGATTATATTATAGTGAAAGGGTCCATACAAAACATAGAACTGAATTGAGTTCTCATCTAGCTCAATAGCCTAATATATATGATTTACAAATAGTTATTGTTAACACTCAGAATGTACCCAGGTTGTAAAAGGTAAATCCCAAAGGTAACAGGAAAAACCACTTCAGAAAGAAACTGGCTTTTCTTTCCAGAGAGGCTCTCAAATATAAATTTAACAGGGCCAGATATTGGAATCAATACTTTAAAATTATGCAAATGGTTGAAACAACACATATAACCATTGGGAAATGGAGTCAAATAGATAAATATAACACAAAGATTTCATACATAGGATTTCAACAAAGGTAAGATAACCATCCAGTTACAGTCATTCATTGATTTCAGGCGAGTGAGAAAGAAACATGAACAATCCATCAATATAGAGCATCATAAGATGCATTCCATATCAACTTTAGCAGAAATATTTATGAAATATCTAAAACAATATCCAGAGCATAACAAGCATGAGTTCTGAACTATTCAACACTACGCTTCATATATGAAGAAAACAAAATGGAAAGTAGCCACTTAGAAGACAATTACATAGAAAGGAAAGGCACAAACTATAAAATAAAAGACACAAGAATCTATGATGATTAACGAGCATTCAGCTTTGTTATCTCAAAAATTATATGTCCTCAAAAAAAACATCGATCAAACATATGGGTTACAACCCTCAATACATCGAGGAAATTCGAATATATACACAAATAAATTCTTCCCAAGAAGATCAATAACTGAATAATATGTTAATCAAATCTTTTTGTAACTATACCCCTAAAAACTACGAATAAACTACATGCTTCGATTCTGGTAACAGATCGTTTAATTATAATCAACTTGGTAACAACAAGGCCTGAATAAGTAGCTCCGCAATGCATAACACCTGTCCTTAAAGATGAAGAATATACTTGGTATTCCCTTTCATCCAGAACTCAGCTTAAAAATCCTAACCCCTGTTCTCTTTCCATAATAGACAATGTCGATAATTCTTTGAATTGAGCTTAAGTGTTTTAAAGCTTACCTATGACTATGATTATAGATATGTAAGGTTAACTTCAGAAAGATGGCGAGCTGTCTCCTTCGCTCGTCCGCAACATGCAAATAAAAATGATTTTTTTAAAACCAAGTCAACTTCACCTTTATATAACGGTCTATTCTGGAGCCTCCACTAAGTTGTTTTCCTTTAACTTCTTTTCTCCACAGAATCCATCTCAAGTCGCCATGTGTATAGTGGTTTACATTCTGCTACCACCTTTCTGCTTTAACCATCTCGCAACTTTCTCCTCTAAAACCGACAATAACCGTTGATGAGTTTTCACACTTTTCCTTAAACCGTTGGATTGAGATTGATGTACACATTCCGCTAGCCCTTTTTTTTTTAAAACATGCATCTTTACTCAGTGGAGTATTTCTCAACCATAAATTTCATCTGCTTTATTCCATCACCATTGATCTTCAAGTTTTGTTAACCATATTTGATTCTCCTTATCTCCTGCACATCTTTATCTAGTAGACCTGTTTTAACCCATAGATATTCACCTTAATCATTCTATACCATCATATTATGTTCCAAATTGACCATTATGCGCCATTTGATAATAGAATCAAACTATGAAACTTATCCAAGTTCATGTATCTTTTTATTACTCCTCCATCATATTCTTCCTTATTTGTTCAAAATAGAGGTGCTAACAACTGGCTCCAATTGGGGATGATATCCTCCCTGTGAGGTATCAAAGAACTCGTAGACCAAATGCCTATCTTTAATATTTATGTCCAAACTTCCAACTTTTTTACTTTTTATCTGATATATTTCTATTAAAGAAAAATGGCTTACCTCCTAAATCTTAGGGCCTTCACTCTGGGCTTCAAAAATATTCGGCTCACCATCTGTACTACTTTCAAGAAATCAAATATTTACAAACTATGGTACAACTCTACTTTCCACCTTAGGACATGTAATGCTTCAAAAATATTCCATTGATAGGGTTACTCTCCAAATAAACCCCATTCGGATATTCCAAAAGAAATTCATTTTCCCCTCTGTGACCTGCAATAACATAAGGACCCACCCACATGTGATCAAATTTTCCATGTTTATCTTCTTTAGGAGCATCCCATTTTAACACCAGGTCATCAATCTGGAATTGTTCTTCTTCCAACCTTCTATCAAAAGCATTTTTCTTTTTTTCCTGGTGTGTTTGCACTTTATCATAAGCCTTAATCCTTTGCTCTTCTTAATAAATGATTTGTTTTATCCTTTTCTGCATGTGGTTTGGCTCTTCTTGCTGCTCTTGAAAATACCTCATAACCGAAACACCCAATTATGTTGGAAAAACAACTTCAGTTCCATATACTAATTGAAAAGGAGACATCCCAATCGCTCTTTTAGTACTAATCATGTCATTCCATAAAACATATTTGAGTTTGGTATGGCAAGATCTCTATTATCTTCTAACAACTTCTTGATAATCCTTACCAGGCTCTTATTTGAAGACTTGGCCAACCCATTTCCCTGTGGATAATAAGCAGTTGAATGATTTAAGATGATATGATATTTATGACAGAAATTAATCATCTTTTTGGATTTGAAGGCATCTGCATTACCAGTCACTATTCTCCTAGGGCACCCAAACCTAGCCAGTATGTTTTCCTCAAGAAAGTCCATAATTACGGTCTCAGTGGCTCTCCTTGTAGGAATTGCTTCGATACATTTTGTGAAATAATATGTGGCTGTTAAGATCCATTTATGCTATCCTGAAGAATTCGGTTTTATTTCTCCAATGAAATCAAAACCCCATTGCTGAAAAGGAGCTTCTACTGTTATTGGATTAAGAGGAAGGGGAATTACCTTTCTTTTACCGTAAAAAATCTGGCATTGATGACATTTGTTAGTTTATTCATGCACATCTAAAAACAATTTTAGCCAGTAATAACTTGCTCTCAATATTTTATTTGCCATCACCTTCCAAGAATGATGTCCCCCACAATATCCTTTATGAAATTCTTTTACTATATGTAGGGCTTCATTTTCTAAAAGGGAATTGAGTAACACACCTCCAGGGTCCTTCCAATAAATATATTGATTTATAATACAAAATTTAGCAGCTTTCAATTTCACCGATCTTGCCCTTGATTTACTCAATCCTACTAGTGCTTGTAAATTTCGAAGAACATGAACAATATCAGAGTACCATGGAGATGCAACAAAGTCAATCATTACTTCCACCTCTGTATCCAACTGATGAGACTGACTAGATAATAAATTGAGCTGTAAAGACTCACAGTTTGAATTTGTCATCATTTTTTCCAATCCTTTCCCTTTAACCAACTTGGTAGGTTTAATCTCTATGTCATACTTCAGCAATGTTGCTATCCATTTCACCATTCTTCCTTCTAGGTCAGGTTGTGTGAGAATCCCTTTTACCGCAACGGTTGGAACATGAGCAATTACATGTGAGTGAAGAATATACACCCTGAAATCTTTCAATGCATTAACTAAAGCATATGTCTGCTTCTCCATGATATCATATTTCAATTCTCCATCCCTCAACATCTTGCTGAAAAATGCTATGGGTTGGTCCATGTTCTCATCATTCTTCTATAACAAAACTGCAGCAACAGTATGTTATGAAGCATAACAAAATACTAAAAAATCTTTAGTGGAATCTGGACTCACCAACACTAGAGCCTCAGAAATAGCTTGTTTTATTTCCTTAAAAGACCTCCTGGCCTCCGCTGTGCATTTTATCTCCTGACCCTTTTCCAACATATTTGTAATATTCATTAAGATTTCAGCAAAACTGGGCACGAACCTTCTTTAAAAATTTACAAAACTAGGCATGAACCTTCCTAAAAAATTTACTTGTCCCAGGAATGATTGTATTTCTTTTTTACTCCTTGGTTCTCCTACCTTCAAAATTGTACTGACTCTATCGAGATCAATCTTTATTCCATCTTTAGAGATTATGTGGCCCAACAATTTTCCTTCTTCTAGTGCAAAATTTGATTTCTTTGGATTCATTGATATGCCAAATTTCCTGCACTTCATGAAATTTTTTTTCCAAATGATGAATATGCTCTCTATCAGATCTTAAATAAACTGTGATATCATCCATGTAAATTACCACAAATTTGCCAATTTCTCCCGCAAAAGCAATATCCATGGCACGCTGGAAACTATCCCCTACATTCATCAAACCAAAAGGCATTTTTGCATACATAAAAGTGCCCCGTGATGTAGTAAAGGCAGTCTTCTCTTGATATTCAGGCAACACCTTAATCTGATTGTAACCAGAAAAACCATCCATCATTGAAATTCTTTCTGCTCCAACCACTTTCTGCAATATATGGTCCATCTTCGACAAAGGATAATTATCTTTCATAGAGACCTTGTTCAAATTTCTGAAGTCTATGCAAAGTCTTATTTCTCCATTCTTCTTTCTAACAGGAACTAAATTAGCAACCCATCTTGAGAATATTAAAGTCATGATAATATTGGCATCAAATAATTTTTTAATTTCCTTCTCAATGACTGGTAGCAGCTTTGGATTTATTCTTCTAAGCTTCTGTCTGAAATGTTTTTCTCCAGGATTGATGGGAATAGTGTGTTGTATTATTGAAGTGTCATATTCCTTAAGGTCTTCATAACTCCAGGAAAATACATCTATATACCTTTTCATCAAGTTCACATATTCTTCTTTTTCCTTCACAAGAATTTTTTTTGACAGTTTCACAATCTTTGGATTCTCTTTAGTACCAATATTCTTATCTTCAACAACATTTTCAACACGCTTCACTTTAGGGATTTTAACAACATCATTATGATCAATATGTTTTTCTAAAGGGATCAAACCTCTCCGTATAAAATTGTTTTTCAATTGAATGATATATTTCCCTCCTAAAGTTCCCTTCAATTTTTTAGTACCACTCTTTTCTTCTTCGCCTTCTTCAGCATCTTGGAAATTCTCATAGTTATCGTTTTCAGCATCAATATGAGTATTTACAAATTCTCCTGACAATTCTAAAAACCTTTTGATCTACATATCATCCTCAAACACCTGCCAATATTTAGAATTATCAGGTATAGATGGTTTGTTCACAATATCTACTTGATACTCCTTTTGACCTGCACTTGGGGTTTTGAATTTTCCAGTAGCTACTGCCAAAGAATCAACTATCGTATTCTCATATTTGGGAACCACCTTAATTGTATGTTATGTAAAGAAGTTACCAATCATATCCCACACTTCATTTCTATAAGCTCTCATCCAGGGATGTTTGGTTTGATAACTATCATTCACCTGATTTATCACCAGCTCTGAATCCCCCAAAATTCTTATCCTCTGTGCTCCCAGATATTTTAATGCATGCAATCCAAGTAACAAATCTTCATATTTAGCTACATTATTTGTGCATTCAAATGTTAGCTTATATGATAAAGCTTTAAAATCTCTGATAGGAGAAATTATGTACACACCAGCACCAGTGCCAACCTTTGCTATAGATCCATCAAAATCCATAGTCCACAAACCTTCTCTTTTTTGTTTCTCTTCCAAATAATTTTGTTATATCACTCCTTCCTTTTTATTTTCTTCAGATTTTATTTGCATTATAGACTCCAAATCACACAGGACAATATCATTAAAGAAAATAAAAGAACCCAAATCATTATCAACAACATATATATGATGAATTTCAGGTTTATCTTGACTACTCACTACATAAGGAGTTTTTTTCTCACTATACAACCTCCTATTCCCATCTTGGATAGGAATAGTGGCATATGACATATCCATTTGTAAACTACCTTTCAACTTTGGAGTCTAAGACCTTGATAACAACACTCCAAATTTTGGTGGAATATCTGCCACTACCACATCCATTACTATTTTCTTAGATGGTAATTTATTCAAAGTTACTACCATATCTTTAATTAAACCAAGACATTTCACCCTCTTGGAATCAAAATAATATAAATCTTTATAAGGTCTTGTGACTTCCAGTCCCAAACTTTCAACTACTCCCTTTGGCATTAGATTATGTGATGCACCTAAATCTAACATTGCATTATGAACCACCATATCATGCACATTCAAACTCAAATAAAAAGGAGGAACTTCTTCATTATCTATACTTTCAAACTTTGGCCCGAATGAAATAGTAGGATTGTCATCTGTCAACTCCAAAATGTCAGACTGAAATTCTCCTTGACCTTTAACCATATTTGTTATGGTATCTCTATACTAATTATTTATCAACAACTCATTAAAAGGAACAGAGATTTTCAGTTTCAAAAATTCATTCTGCAAATTAAAATTAGAACTAACTTTCTCTACTTCTATTGGTGCTACTTGTTTCATTCCTTTTGTTTTTTGTATTTCATTCTCAACTTCTTTATTTACAACAGACTCTTTTTGTATTTCCTTTCCTTTTTCTGTATTTAATGAACTGGTGGAAGGCTGATTTGGATTTAGCCTCCCTTTATTTATAACAACTTCTTTGTTTCTCAATCTAATCTTCCTCTGTACATCATCCATAGCATGCACATAACCCCTCTGATACTGTTTTGACTCCCTTTCAAATTATTCATTTCCATATTCTTGTGCAAACATGCTATGCTCTTCTTCAGTAAGATATATCTCTGAATCTAATTCCCCAAACAGATGAATTTCATTCTCAGCAGGTTCTTCTTCATCAGCAACATAATTCTCAGTGAATGGTGGTCGAATCTGCTGCTCTTCTTGATTCCTTGGATTTCTCATATCTCTTTTCCTATTTTGTGGAGGCATAGGAGGATTTGGTCTTCTGAAATTCGGATTTCTAATTTGAGGATCAGCTTGTTCTCTGTTGAATGATCTATTGTCCATAGTCAATCTATCCATCAACTTCTCCATTGTCTTTAACATCATTTCAAATTTATTATCAGTAGCAGAAGAAGAAGTAGAGGGCATATTTTCTTCTTTTTCCCTCCTATCAATGTCTCTGTGTTTCATTTTTCCACTCGCCATCATATTCGCTTCCACTTATAAAACATCTGTAAACATAGCAGCAAGACTTGCTGATTTTCTTTCCCTTAAAGAAAATGTAAAGTCATTATCAAAAGCTCTAGCATAATGAAGTTTAGCAGCAGTTGCAGAAGGTTTTATATCTTCTGGAATGGAATTATAAAATCTCATAAACCTGCTTGAAAATTCATGAACGGATTCAAAACCTCCCTTCTTGAGACTATTATATTGGGACAAAAGATGCAAAGGACTTTGTTTGTCATCCAACCTTTCTAAAAATGCATTCTGGAAAGCTTGGAAAGTCAATATAGATCTGACCGGAAAATATTTGAACCATTTCTTTGCTTCTCCTGATAAACTTTGAGTAAACAACCGCATTTTTACATCTACATAATTGACTTCCTCCAAGTCAACAAAATCTTCAAATTTAGCCACATGTTGTTTTGCAGTTATGTCTCCTTCTCCATTGAACAGAGAAATTCTTTGGGAATAATTTTGGGGAAGGTCATGCAAAATAACAGGTAAACACAAAGGAGCAAATCTAGCTGCCATTGTCCTAGGTGGATTCAGAGGTATTGAGGAGTTTTGAGTATTTTGAACGACAAGTGTTTCTTCAACTTTTGCAGACTATTGCAGATCTATCCAAAGGGAATCAAGTAAATAATATTCTAATCTATGGGAATTGAATTCAGTGTTTTTAATATCATATTCAGATTTAGACTTCAACAAACCCTTTCCATCATTAACTTTCCATTATTGATAAAAAATACTATGAGAATCTCGAGAAGATGATGCACCAAACAGAGAAATATCTATCTTTTCTTTATCTTTTTTCTTAAACAATTTTTCTGGATCTTCCAGACTCCTTAAAATTTTGGTATCAGAATTACCTCATGTAAACCTTTTCGAATCCAAAATGACTTCTGGAATTCAGAAATACTCTTAAACTGGAATTGCCAGGCCAAATTTACAACCTTCTTCACTGACAAAAAATCATGTTTGCCCACATAAATCTTTTCTTAATATTTACAACTCTGTCGTTCTTCCCAGGGAGGATTTGTAATTTCGTTCCCTGGCATCGACGCCAATTTGTTAACACTCAGAATGTACCCAGGTTGTAAAAGGTAAATACCAAAGGTAACAGCAAAAACCACTTCAGAAAGAAACTGACTTTTCTTTCCAGAGAGGGATCTCTCAAATATAAATTTAATAGGGCCAGATATTGGAATCAATACTTTAAAGTTATGCAGATGGTTGAAACAACACATATAACCATTGGGCAATGGAGTCAAATAGATAAATATAACACAAATATTTCATACATGGGATTTCAATAAGTAAAGATAACCATCCAGTTACATTCATTCATTGATTTCAGGCGAATGAGAAAGAAACATGAACAATCCATCAATATAGAGCATCATAAGATGAATTCCATATAAACTTTAGCAGAAATATTTATGAAATATCTGAAACAATAGCCAGAGCATAACAAGCATGAATTCTGAACTATTGAACACTACACTTCAGATCTGAAGAAAACAAAATGGAAAGTAGGCACTTAGAAGACAATCACACAGAAAGGAAAGGCACAGACTATAACATAAATGACATAGGAATCTATGATGATTAACCAGCATTCGACTTTGTTATTTCAAAAATTATATGTCCTCAAAAAACACATCGATAATGGCATATGGGTTCCAACCCTCAATACATCAAGTAAATTCAAATATATACACAAATAACTTCTTCCCAAGAAGATCAATAGCTGAATAATCTATTAATCAAAGTTTTTTGTAACTATATCCCTAACAACTAGGAATAAACTACATGCTTCGATTCTGGTAACAGATCATTTAATTATAATCAACTTGTTAAAAGCAAGGCCTAAATAACTAGCTCCATGATGTGTAACACCTATCCTTAAGGATGAAGAATATACTTGGTCTTCCCTTTCATCTAGAACTCGGCTTAAAACTCCTAATCCCTGTTCTCTTTCCATAATAGACAATGGCAATAATTCTTTGAACTGAAGTTAAGTGTTTTAAAGCTTACCTATGAATGTGACTGTAGATATGTAAGGTTGACTTCAGAAATATGGCAAGATGTCTCCTTCGCTCGTCCGCAGCATGCAAATAAAAATGATTTTTTTAAAACCAAGTCAACTTCACCTTTATATAACGGTCTATTCCAGAGCCCCCTCTAAGCGGTTTTCCTTTAACTGCTTTTCTCCACATAATCTACCTCAATTTTCCACATGTACCGTGGTTTACATTCCGCTACCACCTTTTTTCTTTAACCATCTCGCAACTTTCTCCTCCAGAACTGATAATAACCATTGATGAGTTTTCACCCTTTTCCTTAAACCGTTGGATTTAGATTGATGTACACATTCCTCTAGCCCTTTTTATTTTTTTAAACGTGCATCTTTACTCAGCGGAGTATTTCTCAACCGTAGATTTGATCTGCTTTATTCCATCACCATTGATCTTCAAGTTTCGTTAACCATATTCGCTTCTCCTTATCTCCTACACATCTTTATCTAGCGGATCTGTTTTAGCCCATAGATCTTCACCTTAATCATTCTATACCATCGTATTATGTTCCAAATTGACCATTATGTGCCATTTGATAATAGAATCAAACTATTAAACTTAGCCAAGTTCATGTATCCTTTTATTACCCCTCCATCATATTCTTCCTCAGTTGTTCAAAATAGAGATGCTAATAGTTACAAATAACTACCTGTCGGTTCATTTAACCGACATGACCTTATGTGGCCAACCTAATCTCTAATTGGCCGGCTGATCGACTTAGTTGGATTATCAACTTAGTTGACTTACCGAATAGCTCCTCCAACATCTTCCCCATGAACAAAACTATTCTTCGTCCCGAAAAAATAGGGAGGTACTCAAAAATACATTTCCTGTCTTAAGTAGTTATTTCCTTGTTCTGGTTTTTTTTATGGGCTGTGAAGTCAGATAGTTGGTTTTTTCTGTACATGAACTTCCACAACTGCTTCTACTGTTACGACAAGCTGATGTTGGAATTCTGTCCAACTTTGCAATACTTTCTAGATGTCGATGGTTAATGTTGTAAGGCTTGATAATGTCGACATATTCTCTTGAATGGAAAGGTCTGCTATCCTTTCCATTTCAGGACCCATAAACAGGTCCTTTTCTTCTACCATCTCCAGAAGTCTTTTCATTTGCGGATAGATGGTGTCTAATTTGTCCAAGCTCGGGATTGTTTGCTGCACCCACTGGTGTGCTTGTCACTTGAGCTTCTACATTTTGACTGTTTTGAGCACGACTTGATCTTCGATAGTTATTCTCAATATCTTCTTTCATGCTCTTTCTTTTCTCTAGAGCTTGAATTTCTTGTCTATTCTGTCTCATCTGTTGGAAGACTTTCCCGTAACAAGAAGGGAAGTATCATAGTACCCCTTCTATTATGACAGACTCCTCTATGTGATCTTGAAGCACTTTGTAAGCTTCGGAGAAGGCTGCGTGCTGTTGTATCAGTAGTCGAGCTGTTTCTTCATTTTGATCTTCTCTTGTCTTTTGCATCTGTGTCTGTAGTGCTGACACCACGCTTTCAAACAACTGATAGGCTTTCTCTAGAATCTTGTCGGTGTCAACCTATGTTGATCCTGGTATCACAGATTGTGCAAGGTTTCTACAGTTTATTAGGAACTCGACTTGTTCTCTTTCATTGTCATGGAGCTCCTTGAGTCTAGTCTAGCTCCTTGTTTTTTCTTCGATAGCCAGGGTTTCCAAGAGTTATCCTAACTCTCCATCCTTCAGCTTTGTTGCGTCGACTGCAGTGGTCGACCAAAGTTGGCTAATGTGGACCATTGCAACTTGTGATTGATGGTCCCTCTTCTTTATTTCTCTCTTCCACTTGTGCTTTTTCTCTGCTTGTTGTTGTACTTGTGCACCTGTAAGAGTTAGATTTTCTAGTGATTGATTTTATGGCAGTGGATTGTCTAGTTGCTAGCCTGCAGTGGTTAGGGGGACTTCCTGTTGGGGCTGCGGGGTGAGTTCTGCAGCTGGGTGTGTATCTGGTGGATTTTGTGCAGAGGGTTTAGATATAGATGTTATTGGTACTAATCGTTGCAACAAAGGTGGTTCAGGTGCAGATTGTTTGGTTGCAGGTTCTGGGTTGGGGGGTTGTTACGGAGAGAGATTCCTATGGCTTGGGGTACCACAATAGACAACTTGAATCCAGAAATCAATCCTTTCCTATATGCAAGAGAAACGAAATATCTAACACTAAAGGATCTCGATTCGTACCTTATTCCAGACGGTTAATGTAGATCCCTGTTGAGCTTTCCAACTCCAGCTTGAATTGATAAATTGTTTCCTCAACATTCAATGAACAAGACAAGCATGCTATGTATAATTGTGTTATACATACTCTAGCATATATAATCAATAACATATAAGCATTTGAAATCATCCATGGATCAAATATTCATTCAAATACACATTATTGGATAGGAAAAGATATTTCTATTAATATAAAATAGATATTACAATAGAGATAACCTCTGTTGGCACGTCTGCGAAACGGAGAAACTGAGTCCCCCACTTGGGCCTCCACCACTTCAATCCTCCATCTCTCGATAGTAAGCTCACAAGCAAAGGGAAAGCTTGGGAAGAACACAAAAGTGCTCCAAGGGACAAAGGGATGCAGAATGAAGTATAAGCTCCAACAACAATGGACTATAGTTCTCTTCCTCTCAATTCCTCATGCCTTCAATGTATCCAAAGGGTTCCTTATATAGCTTTTCAATGGGGTAATGAAAGGTCGAATTCAAGCGATATCAAGGCATATGGAAGGCCAGGAGACAAGTGAGTCGGATCTACATCAAGAAAAACTCCAAAAGAATTTGGCCTTTTGCACACATCCCGATGTATGCGGTTTTAGGGGTCAAAACCCCCTATATATGCGAGAAAGGGTTTAAAAGTCACGTATGACAATTTTTTCATGTTTTTAGGGATGATATTGGAAATATCAAAGGAACAAAAATGGTCCATGGGGTCTAAGGATTCTACAGAGGGACAGGGAAGGCCATAAAAATGTGAGTCACCATGTGCGGTAAAATCAGCTATAACAGATGCCCCCAGGGATGATTTTAAGGAACCATACTTATTTAAAAGTGTATAAATGTTGGCGAATATTACCAATTCTTAAAATGCCAACTATAAAAGGATTGACGATATTTTTCAAAAAATATTTTAATTTCCAAGGATTTTATATCGTTTATATAATAATTTGGGCGAAACAGGGCTTCAAAAATTGCAAAATGGCGAATGTTTTTTGGGGGAAAAACATGGAAAAATAGCCCACTGGGCTAAAATTCACCCCTAAAATTATCCCTGGATGCCCCCTAATGTGTGAGGTCAGAGGGGTCATACAATGGCCGAAATACATTATAAGTCCATGCTAGGAGTGAAGTGATGAAGAACCCAGTGGAAGAACTAGCCATCCAATCAACACTATACAATGATACAACTTTGCACATAATTCCAAATACATATAGTAGTTCCAGATATGAAAGAGTACAATGGCCATGAATAGGCATGATACAATATGATATATGTGGTCATCACCATGTATAATATAAATAGATCCGAATCTCCATGATGAAGATATACAAAGGATCATGATCTCCATGAATACTGAAGATATATAATGGATCAAGATCTCCATAATGCCTAGAAATGTCTGGCATATACTGGAATCAAGTCATGAGAGCTGAAATCTTATGAATACTGGCATGATCAAGGAGGTAGCATATAAGAGATGCCACTAGTCTGGAAGGTCTTCTACACAAAATGATATGAGTACTTGTCCTACTATGTGAATAGAGGTGTCGAGGTCGAACATACTAGTCCATTATCTGATTACCGCTCATTGATGTATGCCGTTAACAAACACGAGATCACCCACCGATAATGAAAATGGGAATCAAGGTACTAGAGTGAAAACTAACAAGTGTGAATAAATGTGTTGAGGTTGAACACTTGAGAGAATCCATCGATCAGGGAACATTGATGTATTCCCAAAAAACTGTCGATGGTGAGGGAACCTGCCACTGATGACTGCAAGTCTCAAGGCACTAAAAAATGACTCTAGATTCCTATCCCAGAATAAATGATCTGAATTCGATGGGATGAAATCCGCTAGAAGGAGGGCATTAAGGCATCCCCCATCATCCAAAACGAGATACTCAGCAAAGCTGTATAGTATGGAAGGACTCAATCATAAGGTGCACTAACCAGTAACTATATCGGGAATGGCCCACATGCAAAGTCAAGATAACTGAGGAATGGCTGACTCAGGTTTCAATTTCCTTCGAACAAGAGCATAAAGATGGATGGTGACTGAATGTAGGCAGCATAGACTCGATATACAAAACTGGGACATCTCTATGACACAGGAGGCATCGATAGAGGCTCCATAGGGACTGGAAGCTTAACCAGTTGGTGGAGATAAACTCAGATAAATGAGTACAGATCCTAAAGTCAAACTATTAACCCAACCAATGGATGTGATATATAGTGCTCTGTTCGAAGACGACACGAATCGACTGCTGCCAAAGATAACATCTTTTCTTGTCTGTATTTTTGGTTTTTTAATTTTTTTGGACTTTTTCAAATATTTGAAAAGCTTGAAAAAGAATGAACTTGCTTTAAAGTTACAGACTAGGAGGAGACGAGTGTCAAATGGGAAAACAAACTAGTTCCAAGCAGTGGGACATACCTATGCTCAATCCAAGGACACATGTGTAGGATAGTGACACTCGGGGGAAAGTCCCCTCCTGGTAAGAATGGGGAATCAAGCTGCAAAGGATATATAAAATGGCTTTGCATGGCTAGACATGAGACAAGCTCAGGCTATATGGATGATACTCAAAGTCAGGGAAGTTGACATAAGGCTCAATGAGGCAGGAAAAGCTCCTGATAATGCAATTACAACTTGACATAAGGGAGTCCGGGGGGAACTAGCCAGCAAAATATCAAGAGGAGTATGAGGCTCTTGCGAAATGTCATGGCAATACTATACAACTGACTCCCACTCCCTATAGGACAAACTGTCTGCATGGGCACCAAATGCAAATAAGGAGCTAACTAGGGTACCCATGTAAGGTCAAGCTCTACCATTCTAATCATGCCACTTCTAAAAAAGCAAGAAGGTTCCATGACAATATAGAATGGGTTCATACCTACGGTTATAATGAAACGGTCATAATGTCATGCAAAATGCAAATGGAGGTGAAACCTAACCTATATGCCAATTTAAACATGATACCTAAAATCGGCACAAACAGGTAAAAACAATGGCCGAAATGGTGCTCAAAATGGTCTCCTACATCATATATTAGTAAAAAATGGTCCAAAAGGGTCAGAAACGGTCCAAAATTACAGAAAAGGGGGTAAAAAGTTTCAAAAATTTGAAATTTTTTTATAAATAGTAAAAAATTCAAAACATTATATAACATTTGAAATTTTTACCCAATTGAACTCAAAACTTCAAACACGAATTCCGGGAGATCCAGCCGGCAGAATTCGACACCATTTTTTCCAGGTAATTTCCCATGCCTTGCTCTTTCATTTTCATGTAAATTTTTCAACTTTCCATGGTCCAATTTCATTTGTAGGCCACCCTAATGTATGCTCCACGACCCACGTGAAAATCGAGGATTTTTCCTCGTAAAGGGTTGGATATACGCGGAAAAAGGCCTCAAAGTCACGTACATACGTGGTTGTTTAGCAAACAGTCACGTATGCAACCGCGTTCAAGTTTTTCTAAGAATTCTAATGACCCAAACGTGAATTAAATATGCAGGATGGTTCTAGAATGGAGGGAATGTGTGCACAGGGATGTAGAAGAAGCAGTACAGGGTGATCTAATGGCACGACAAGCTCTTTGTGCATGCGGGTTCTACAAGTTTTGGTGTCTTGGTGGCTTAAGGGCCAAATCAAGACTGCTGTAGATGCTAGTAGACTACTGGGATCCTGATTCAGAGTCTTTCTGGATCAATGGGATGTCCCTCACCATATAAGTGGAGGACATATACTTTATTACTGGATTGTCTCGACGGGGGGAAGTGGTAAACCTACATTCCCACGGGCCCAGAGGTGGCCTTGCCATATATGAGTACATAGTAGTGTATTGTTATCCAGACAAGGAGAAGGTCAGGAATCAAATCCCAACTAACTCCATACAGGTGCTAGGCCTAAAGGCCATACTACTCACATTGGGCAGGATAGCAGGGCTAGCCTCACTCCACCAGGCCCCGCGGACTCTGATGTTCTATGCAGTGGAGTGTATGAGACCCACAATTTACAATTGGAGCACTACACTATTGGGAAACATGAAGCACTAGCTCAGCGAGTGCAATATGGGTAGAGTATGAAACTTCGGTTTCAGTAGCATACTAAGCACGTTTTTCTTTGAGCGTGTTCTAGGATTGAGCCCTAGAGTTGACGTTCCTCTTCACAGGGTTCAAGATCTGGCCCAACGACGTTGGGCAGATGCGATGCACATAGTGGGTGGAGGTAGGGTTTCCAACCCCTATCCAGCTGATTTCTTTCCATGGTGGCGGTGGGAGATAGTTGCCATCGATGATTACCCCTATGCAGGGATAGATTTTTGGGGAGACCTCGACATGCCACTACCACCAGGATCAGCATACAGTGACATTGGTAATGAATCCCATCCCTCTTTTTAAGATTTTTGAGTTATTATTTTTTTTGTGTGTTTTTTGATATATGGAATCAAAAATACATGTTTTTGCATGACAACACATAGTGACATCCTATCATATGTATGCAGATGTAGGACCATGGCGGTCTAAAGGCTTCCATCATCATAGACGGAGGGGAAGAGGAGATGAAATTACAGTTGTGGATGCGGAGTAGATGCTCCAAAGCATTCATACCAATTTCGTGCGGCTGACACATAGGGTACCCATGGCACAGGTCGAGGACCTACCTGAGGCCATGCAGTGTCAGGTGATGGGTGTGCCACGAGCATGGGTGGGGTTGTTTCAATGCCTAGCTAGAGCCATGGTGACATTCCACGATCAGAACCCCCCTCCTCCTCCCCAGGCTTTGATACCTGGGAGTGATACATTTTTTACTACCGTGTATTTATATTTTGGTGGCTCGGAAGCCCCATTTTTTTATTATGCCACTATGTATTATCAAATTTTGGATATTTAATAATTTTTTTTTATGATGATTGGTTTATTTATTTACATGTGTAAAAATGTATGTTTGTGATGAGCTTATTGTCTATGAAACAAATTTCAATCTAACACGTAGTCATCATATTAGTCAACAACTTGATTATAAATTCTTGGAACATGTATGTATGTTATGTTGTCAAATTGTCGTTCTAACAATCTCACACGTAAGAATATTCATAATAATGTTGGATCTTTAACATGATACAAGCCATTAAGTTGTGACTCTACTAACTCCAAATCAAGACGTACCTTAAGAGAAAGAACACCATGTGAAATGGCATCCCGTAGAAGCTCGATAACGACACTATATTCAGCAACATTGTTTGAAGAGGGCCATAAACATATGCCTCCTGAAGACAATACCTAACCCATAGGAGTATAAATCACCCAAGTAGCAGAGGCTGAGTGTTGAGTGTGACGGATAGCACCATCCACAAATACTATACAGATGGAAGACTCCATTGACATCTCCCATAAGAAATGGAAGCTAATCAACAAACCCGATCACCATAAGAAAAACCTAACTATGCAAAATGTTGTAAAATAATATACAATAGTCAGTGCTGGATGAAAATCTTGCATAGTAATTTTTAAGATAGCGCCCATTTCTACGATCCTCCAAGGCTGTCCCCTTGTAATCTACTAGCTCATAAGTACCCTTCTCTAACACACATTTAACCATGTAAGGACCATGCCACATAGGGTTGAATTTTCCTGCCCTCAAGGGTTTTTTATCTTGGTCCCACAAAAGGACCAAATCTCCTTCACTAAACTTCCTTGGACAGATAGATTTATCATACTGGACCTTAACGTGATGCTTATTCACTTCTAGAACCACTAAAACATCTCGGCGCAGCTCATCAAGCTGCTCCAAATGGACCAAACATTCCTCCAATGGGGAAGTGTCTTGCAAGAGCTCTATGGCTAGCTTCAAAGAAGGGATTTCGCACTCAACCAGCAATACAAACTCCATTCCATGTACAAGCTGATATGGAGAAAATCGGTGGCATTCTTAACCATGGTCCTATAATCCCACAAAGCATGATATAACATGATATGTCAATTGGTCTTGCTTTGTGCGATGGCTCATTTGAGAATAGACTTGAGTGATTTGTTCACTGCTTCAACTTGTCCATTTGCTTGAGGGTAATAAGAAGAAGAATGCTCCTGCTTATACCCTATATTCGAGGCCAACTCTTCCATCATCCGATTCTGAAAGTGCCTGCCATGGTCAGTGACAAGATCTTTCGGAATACCGAACCGAGTAATAATCTGGTTGAATACAAAGTGTGTGGTTGTCTCACTATTGGATTTAATCATGGTCATAGTCTCAACCCATTTTCTGAAGTAGACAATAGAAACGATAATATGATGATGCCCCCTAGCTGAAGCTGGGTTGTAATCCATGAAATCAAGCCCCCACTTAATGAAGGGACCGGTGGTGATAATTGGATGTAATGGGGCAGAACATGAGCACATATTACGTGCGAACACCTGGAAAGGGTGGCACTTCTTGACCGCATTGACACAATATTTAAAGATCGACAGCCAGAAATAACCCGCTCTAAAGATTTTTTGGGCTGTAGAAAGCCCAGATAAATGACCACCACATGAACCTTCATGGAAATCATTCAACACAAGCTCATCCTCTTCATGAGTTAAACAATGATGTAAAATAGAATCTACCCCATGGCGGTACAATGTGTTATCCACTATGAGGCAATTCTTGGATACGTGACGTAATCATCATCGTTCATCCCATGAAAGGTGAGTAGGGACCTTCAATGTTTGTAAATATATGATAATATCCCCATACCATGAATCCAAATTTGAGATCAAGAAGATGTGCTCACCGACAAACGTATCTTCGCAAGCCTCCTCCTCCTCCTCGCTCGAGAAATTAGATATAAGCTCCGCAAAAATCTATGATCTTTTCAATTTTGTTGAAACAAACTCGAGATTGAATTCTTGCAAGATGACAATCCACTTATTATACTTTCCCCCTATCATCCTTCTAGTGAGGATGAACTGAAATGGATTGACATGGGAAACCACCAAGGTCTAGCAAAGGAGAACATAGTGTCTCAATCTTTGAAACACATGAACAGTAGCTAAGGCAAGCTTCTCCACATGGGAATAACTTATTTCCACATCTATAAGGTTTTGGCTCAGATAATATATGACATGCTCTTGGATCTCCTCATCCTCTTGAACCAAAACCATACTAATCGTCTCCATAGACGCGACCACATAAAGAAGAAAATCATGACTATAGTCTAGTGGACTAATCACTGGGGCCGATGCTAAGGCTCTCTTAAGTGCATCAAAGGACTCCTGGGCTTGCTCATCCCAACAAAAGGTAGTGTCCTTATTCAAAAGACGCATAAAGCCTCTAGTCAAATTGGAAAAGTTCACGATGAATCTTCGTAAGAAGCTTTCCATGCCTTGCAAACATTGAAGATGTCTAATATTTCTTGGGGGAGACAATTGAAGTATTGCCTCAACCTTCAAAGGGTCGACTCTTATACCCTCTTTGGAGACAATGAACCCTAATAAGTGACCAGACTTCATGCAAAAGATACACTTGTGAGGATTTAACCTGACCAAATAATGGCGACACCTTTAGAACACTAATCTCAAATGGTAGGAATGACACATCCTCTGACGAGAATGAGCAATAAGGTCATACAAAAATACTTCAATAATTGATTTAATATCATGGAAGATTAAGGTCATAGCCCACTGAAAGGTGGCTCCTACGTTTTTAAGGTTGAAAGGCATCTTCTGATATTCAAAAGTACCCCAAGGACAAACAAATGCAATCTTATGTTGGTCCTCAGGTTTGATTTGTATCTTATTGTATCTGGAAAATCCATCCATAAAGGAAAATACCTCACTTCCCACAAACTCATCCAAAATCTGATCGAAAAATGGTGTGGGAAAATTATCTTTAGGATAGGCACGATTCAAGTCATAGAAATAATTGCATATATGGATCATTCCTTGCTTCTTATCAACCGGAACAGGGTTTGAAACCCACTCCATCAAGGGAACATGATAGATAAAACTGGCATTCAACATCTTTTCTATCTCAGCCTTAATCGCGGGAAATTTCCTAGGATTCACCACACGCAAGCATTGTCGAAAAAGTTTAGCATTGGGATAAGTTTTAATTTCATGCTCAACAATGCGAGGGTCGATACTTGGAATTTCCTTGTATGACCAAGCAAATACATCATGAAATTCTTTGAACAACTCGGTATGCTCTTGAATCTCAGCATGGGAACGTTCTGCCCCAATATATATATTCTCAATCTTTCCAGGATCACGAGAGATATTGATAGGAATGGTAGGAGATATATTTGACATGCTTCCATCAGCCATCGGACTAAGAGAGCTTAATGGAACCACGAGAATACCAATTCTCTCGCTAAGAACCTCCCTAAAGTCCTCACGCTCCAAACGGTCAAGCTCAAGAATAAAATAAGATCTATGATGCAACTCTTCCCAAGGTGGCTCAACCCCATACATGGCCTCAATAATAGCTTCATCTAAAGGAAAAACACTATCAAGGCAGTCATGTGTGTGAGAAGACTGAACTGCCCATGCAGGCAACACATATGGGTCCTCCTCCTCTGTCCGCAAAGAGGAAGGACTAGGATTTGCAACACAATCAATATTAGCTTGATATTCTATCATAGTTGCAGGAAACAACACGTCCGTTCCGATGGGCTCACTCGAAGGACTCGGTGTAGGAAGAATCCAAGGATCTTCCATATGAGTGGTGCAAAAAGACACCGAACGCAACGACGAGGAAGCCTCACCGGAAGTAGACCCGATCATAAGAACAGGTGTAGGATAACTAAATGATCCCATAAGGGATGGTTACATGCCAACACCCACACTCCCACTTGTCTGCTGAGAGTGCGCGACAATCACGATAGAAGCTCCCGAAGATGTGGTAACACATGGATTCTTGAATGAAATTTGATCAATCGTAACTATCTTTCCATTAAATTGAAATCATACAACTTGAAATAGAGAAGAAGATATGACTTGCATACTATACATCCAATTCCTACCTAGTAACAGATTGTAGTCAAGGGGCGCATCAACCACCTTGACCTCGATCGCGACCGTCTTCCCTCCCAAACAGATCTTAAGGAAGAATGTCATGCAGATGAAATGATCTACCATCAAACACATTCAACATGGTAGTGGATTTAGACAACTTGGGGGAACCCAAACCCTTCCAACATGCCAAAGACATCATGGAAGAAGCAGCGCCTTTGTCAATCACAGTGCGTTTGACGGTCTTGTTAAGACATTCTACATGAATCAAGAGAGACACATGGTAAGGCAAGCGAGGTTGTAGTACCGCGGTTTCAAATTTGATGACATAGGAAGAATTATCATCGTTAACACCAAGAGCAGAAAGAAAATCTTTCCTTTGCGAAGGACAACTTTGAAGTAATTCGAGTGCAGACATCGCACAAGGAGTGTGGCCCAAATCCTCGACAATAGAATAATTTTGGGTGGCTCAGGCATTAGGATTGTGCCCCGAATGCTTAAGGAATCCCTCAGGAATGCGAGGAGCAACTTCAGGTTTATCCACAGGTTTTTCAATATGCAAAGGACTCTTGGGTGGAGTAGGTTCTTTTCCAAGGTCTGGTTGTGATGAACCATAGTCCTTCGCACGAGTCACAACCTTAGCAGCACGCCCATGTTGATGCAACCATGACCACTACAAGCTTTCGGTGGATCTTGATCCCCACCAGAATGATCATGGGTCCTCGAGTTCATATTTTGATTATGAGGTAAAGGGTTAGTCAGAACAGTTGGGCCCTATGCTATGAACCTCGAGGCTTCTTCTATCCGAGGGCACAAGTTAGTGAGGTGGTCCTCCTTACACAACTTGCAAGGAAAATTAACCTTACATTTAGGCTAATTTTCCCCCCCAGCATTTCGGGCGTTCTTGTCATTAGAATTGGTATTTTCATTCCAATTCCCACCCTTACGATTTTTTTTACCCTTCTTCTTATTTCTTCCAGGTTGCTGGTTACCCTTCTGGTCTGATGATTGTACCGAAAGCACACTCACCATTTGGGTGGGTTCAGAGGAAGTCGTGGCTTGTCTCGAAGTAGATTGGTTGATGGATAATTGACTGACCTATTTCACAACCGAATCTGTAGGTTTGGCACTCATACAACCAACAATTCCATCGGCATTTGGTCCAAGTTTGACCTTAGGGTCAAAACTAGAACGTCGAGCATTAGAAATGATCTCATATAACAAACCGGATTGAGCATAAATCAAGTCCAATTCCTGTGCCCTAAAAATGGCTTGTTCCTCGTTCTGAACTCTAGATGTGGAAACATCCTTTGCTATATAAGGTAGTAATGACTTAAGGAACCACTCGAGGAGAAACTCCGGTAGTATGAAGGCTTTAATCAATCTCTTCCATCTACGCCACTCTTGGATATGGTCCAAGATATGTGTGGCTTTGTCTTGCCGAAATTTCGACAAGAGTTCCATACCAATGTCGTAACACACTGGTAGATGGAAGTGGTTTAGAAAATTCATAGCTAGGTCATCGAACAAAGTGAATGCCCCCTTAGGTAGCTCTATGTACCATTTCGTGGCAGGCCCGGTGAGGGTGCCTTGAAATAGCCTTAAACGGATCGAATATTCATGTAAGGAGTTAGAAGAGCACCATAGGTGAAATGTATTAACATGTTCAATCGGATCTTCTCTTGGTTTTCCATCGAAATTGGGAATGTTCAAGGTAAGCATCGTAGGGACAGTCATCCAAGCTGGGTCATAAGATACTGGATCATTTATTAGTCTCGACAAGTTAGGCAGATTTAACGTTGCGACGAAAGGGAGCCTAGGTTGAGTGGGTCTATGAGGTGCTCCTTGATAATTTTGGTTCACATAGGACTGATTATCGTAACCACCATGGCCATGGCCATAGTATCCTTCTCCCATTTGACCCATGTAAGGTGGCATGGAAGAACTCTAATGTGGTGTACCTTGACTATGTGGGGGTACAAAACCATAATTCAGAGAGTAAACGGGTTGTTGATATTGGTACCCATAAGGTGAATAAATTTGTGCATACTGCGGTCCATAATATGGTCCATAAGAAGTCCCATGAGATGTACCATGAGAAACTCCATAGGTAGGAAGAGAGGTTTTGGAAGTAAGAATATGACCTCCAGAAGTAGGAATACGACCTCCCGATACAACAGGAGGTACTTGAATTTGAGACACAACTACGCGAGTAGCAACAGTATGCACATGGATTGTAGAAACATTCTGGCCTGAAGGACCACATGAATGATGGGGAGGAATAGAATTTGAATAACTAGGAATATAGGACGAAGGGACATGTGAAACTATGTAAGTGGTATTCCCTACCATCACTTGTCTTGGTTATGGTATCTGAATAGGACTACTAGCACTAGGTCTAGGATGAACATGTGATGTGACCTCCACCACCGGGATGGAGGGTGGAATGTGACTCATGTTCCCAAATCTCTCCACATGGAAGTGACTAGGAATGCCCCCAGGCATAGTGTTAGGTTCAAACTCCAACTCGGTATGCGGTACCGAATCATGTGTAGGAATACCGAACATATCATAACTACCATAACTAGTGCTCATAGGTTCATGATGAGTCCCGTCACCTGACATCCAATACCGATGACCTGTGGATGAGGGATCACTCCCAGAGTGTGTAGGTATATCACATGAAGGATCATACCCAGAGTGTGTAGGTATATCATGTGAAGGATCATACCCAAAGTGTGTAAGTATATCAGGTGAAGGGTCATATGTAGGGGTAGGCTCTTCTTCTTCAACCTTATGAAGTGAAGAAGGTAGCTCAGGAATTTCATCTTCATGATCTCCCATCGTGTGTGAATCAATGTGAGAAGTAGTCCTCCTGGACCGTCTACTTCTCTCTCCCAAAGGAGGAGGAGATGTAGAAGGTGGAAGTCCTACTAAATGATGAGAATGGTGAGGTGCTGCACGTGAATCCACAATGACTCAAAAAATGAAAAAGAATCTCTAATTACGCAAATCCTAAGCAAGCTAACGTGCACAGAGCATACACCAATATAATCTAAATCCAATCACAAGAAAACAAGGGTAGGATATGTGAGCTCCCGAATTAATCATGTATGTCTCTCCTAGGAGAGGCTTAATACTCCCATACACAACAACCGGAGGTTCGTAACCAATTATTGTGGCCCTCAGCCTCAACACATATAGCGATTATGCTATCCGACCCCAACCTGGTCGGGACACCTGCAGAATAACCCTTGCAAAGTACCCCCTCGATAACCTAGGTAAGGCAACTAAGGTTACCTCAATATAATCAATGCTTAGACAGATAGTCGCAGGTGAGATTGACCATATGGGTAGGGTAGAAAAGCTCGAAACTCTCAAAAGAGCCCCCAGATATGAATACAATCCTGGAAATATCTCCAGTGCTACTCAATTATGACTAGGGTTCATCCCAATCAATAACCACTCACACTGCCTCGTGCTTAACTCCCTTGTCAGAGGAGGATCCTGAGAAACACTCATTATACCAAGGAATTTCACACTCTCACCTGGACAGACACATACATGTTGTTGTTTAGTGGTCTTGGAGAATTTACTCACAATGAACTATTCCAAGACCCTAAAACCTAATCTTGTTGGTGTACCCTATCAAATAAAAAAGTGTAATCCATTTTCATTAAGCGGTTATTTTATTTGGATTTATTACTCAAAAATGGTAGATGATCATGCAGGCAATGGTGTTATGACGCAACTTGAAGTAAAATGCACACCTAACAATCAATGCAAATGCATTGAGTCGAATAAAAACAGGGCATGCTACTATGTGAAATGCAAAATTTTCTTCAAATGAAAAATGCAGTCATTCCTATATGAAAGCATAAATAATACTTCTCTAAGAAAACCTAGTGCAAGTACCATGCAAAGTGCAAAGCGCAATGCATAATGACGCAAAGAATAAAATATTTTTGGATTTTTTGAATTAAAATGAGATACTAAAGTAAAAGAATGATTCTAACACCCCCAGACTCTACAACCACAATCAAACAACACTCATGCAAAGTAATAAGGTAAAATAAATCTAATGCACTAGTCCCAAAACAAAAAATAAAAAATGCAATGACAAGAACATTATTAAAAAAGAAATTTATCCTACAAAAGGTGTCTCTGGTAAAAAATAGAGGTGTATACAGACTCTAGTAGTATCAAAGGAGACTCAGCAATCATCAAAATTTACCTAGCACCAATAAATATTCCTCTAAAAGGCAAAACTCAGGGCATACGCGACTGTTCATAGTAAACCCACGTATGTACGCGAATATAGCAGTAAAAACTGCATGTATATGCGACTGTGAGTTAAAAACTCGCGTACAAGAAGAAAAATGCATAAAAATGAAGGCAAGTAGATAAGCTGAGACAAAATTCACACCAATCAGACACTACCAGGAAAACATGCCCCTAGACGCGACTCTGAAACAGAAAAATAAGAGCAATTCAAGAACATTGAATGCCGATAAAAACCCCCAAAGGAAAACTACTAGGAACTGCCTAGCGGAGTCACCAATTCTATTACGGAGAGAAATTCCTATGGCTTGAGGTACCACAACAGGCAACTTGACTCCAGAACTCAATCCTTTCCTATATGCAAGAGAAACCAAATATCTAACACTAAAGGATCTTGATTTCTGCCTTATTCCGGATGGTTGATGTAGATCCCCATTGAGCTTTCCAACTCCAACTTGAATTGATAAATTGCTTCCTCAACATTCAATAAACAAGACAAGCATGCTATATATAATTGTGTTAGACCTACTCTACAATATATAATCAATAACATATAATCATTTGAAATCATCCATGGATCAAATATTCATTCAAATACACATTATTGGACAGGAAAAGATATTTCTATTAATATAAAACAAAGATTACAATAGAGAAAACCTTTGTCAGCACGTCTGCAAATTGGAGAAACTAAGCCCCCCACTTGGGCCTCCACCACACTCCTCCATATCTCGATAGAAAGCTCACAAGAAAAGGGAAAGCTTGGAAAGAACACAAATGTGCTCCAAGGGACAAAGGGATGCAGACTGAAGTATAAGCTCCAACAACAATGGACTATAGTTCTCTTGCTCTCAATTCCTCATGCCTTCAATGTATCCAAAGGGTTCCTTATATAGCTCTTCAATGGGGTAATGAAAGGTCGAATTCGAGCCATCTCAAGGCATATGGAAGGCTAGGAGACAAGTGAGTCAGATCCACATCAAGGAAAACTCCAAAATAATTTGGCCTTTTGTACACATCCCAATGTACACAGTTTTAGGGGTCAAACCCGCGTATATACGCGAGAAAAGTTTTAAAAGTCAGGTATGGAAATTTTTTCATGTTTTTAGGGATGATCTTGGAAACATCAAATGAACAAAAATGGTCCATGGTGTCTAAGGGGTTTGCAAAGGGACAGGGAAGGCCATAAAAATGTGATTCACCATGTGTGGTAAAATGAGCTATAACAGGGGTCGTGGTGATGGTGAATGGTTGGGTGTGATTGGTGTGGATGGGATGTGGTCGGATGTTGGGTTCTCAATTTGCGGGGGTTGTTAACACCTCTAACTAGCAGAGGGTCGAGAGACCATGGTAAAGAGAAATAATGGTTGCTTGAAACTTTGGTTGAATATAATGGTGTGAAAGTATGATAAAGGGCGCGTAAGCAATGAAATTATCACATGATCCAATGGTGTAGAACGAGGAAATGAAGATCAATGGCTTATGATATACCCGCTCTATGAATATGCGCGGAGGATAAGGACATACGGAGATAGTTGACAAGATACAAATATCAATGGTCATAAAGCTGGGTCGGTGAAATCTATGATCAATACGAAGTCCGCTCCGTAAACTTGGACGTTCATTAAAATGAAAGCACTCAGCAGAATGGGTACGTGTAAGCTTATCCAATGGTTAGAAAATAAAGCGAAAATACATCGACGGCCATCGTCAGATCCGAAGGATAGAGTTGATGGTTTGAGAGGAAAAGTGGTAGCAGAATTGAAACCGTGGTACACGTAGCAGTTTGTGATACATTCCACGGGGAAAAACGATTTGAGGGAAATCGCTAAAGGGATCCTCCGAAATGGGCTTCTATATAAGTGGAGTTGACTTGTTTGAGGAATTATTTTTTATGATGCTGGGACGAATGAAAAGGACTGCTTACCACCTTTCATAGTCAACCTCGAGTATATGCGGTTACAGTAATAGGTAAGTCTTAAATACTCAAGCTTTATCCACAGAATTACCATTGCTTTTCTATATTATGGATAAAGAGAAAGGTTTACAAGGGTTTAACCGAATTCTGGATGAAAGGGAAGAGTGCCTAGTTGATAGAGATAAAGGGGTTGATGATCCATTCTTGTCTGTGGGAAGTGTATCTGTTATCAAAGAAATATTATGGTGATACAATTCACAGGGAAATGACGTTTTAAATGTTTGTAAATCGTTTCTCTATCATTTTTCCATTGAGCAGAACTTACATTTTCCCGAGTTTGCCGAGTGGTGTGCAGTTAATTATTTGTCCTTTGAGAGAGTTATTGTAAGTCATTCTACGTCTAGGATACTATGTAAAATTGATGCAAAGGATATTTGTGAAATTTTAAATTTGCCCAATAATTACCCTGACATTCGTGAGTCTGTAAACGAGTCTGTTTTAGCTGAAGTGTACCGAAATTGTGAAACTGAAGTTCGATGTAAATTTTTGTCTAGAATTCTTAATGAAGGTCAGTCATTGGAAGGTCTCTTTTTGTCATATCATGTTCACATTTTCAAGGAGGAAGTTCAATTGGTTGTGTCTTTGGTCTGTCATGTCTTAGGTTTAGATGATGATTGTCATGTCAACGAAGTCATCTTGGGCTTCTTATTAAAAATGAGTTCAATTAGTCCTGAGTCTGAGTCTGAGTCGGTTCATGTCTATAGTTTAGATGAATATCTAGCTGAAGCTATACATCTCCAATTGGTTGAGTTTTCAAAAGTCAGGTTTTCCAAGTTTCAATCATATCTGCTGAACATGTTACTATGTTTGAATGTAACTGCATTGCAGTTCTTGAGTACTATATTCTCCTTAGATTTACCTAAGCAAATCAATATGTTTATATTTGCAAATTCTATTATGTCAGAAATATATAAGATGTTGTTTGATGAAGTGTTACCTCGAGTATTGGAAGAAATGAAGATATGATGCAATCCTCACCTGAGGATAGGATTGGAGATTGGTTCTTGTATAAAGACTTCACAGTTTTGAGAATATATGGTTTCACTGGGGAGCCTTATAGGCTGCCTGCTTTCCTTACCCCTAGGATTTTTGCATTGGAATACATGAGACAGAGATTACATGCAGAAGAGGAACATTTCGGGGCTTTCAATAAATCTTCCAATATCAAGTTCCCTCTTAAAGTTGGTTCCTTTATTTTTAAAAACAAGGGTGCTTTGGTGTTTGTAGAGAAATTATTGGAAAGCATGGATTTCCAAAGAGAACAAAGGGCCAATTATGATCCTTACCATATAATTTCTCTAAGAAAACAAGCAAATAAAAATAAGCCATTTGACCATCAAGTTGTTGAAGGTCTAAATGAAGTAGCCAATTTGTTTTACTTTGTGGAAATTCTAGGATCCGATGAAAATACAAGTAGTAGATCAGTCGCAGTATCTCAAATGCCAGGTAGCTCTAATATTTTGATTAAAAGAAGTCTTTGTGAAATTTAAAGTATGTAAATAGATGAGGACAGTTCACATAAGAAGGCAAAATTGTCTCAAGATGATAAAATTTTAAGCGAAGTAATTTCGGGTGAATTAAAAAGAGTTGCTTTGGTTCCTCGGAAATCTGTACAGGTGAATCAATTTTATTTTGAAAGTGTAGATAATACAGAATCAGGCCCAGTTTTTAAGTCTAAAGAAGATTTCATGACTAGTTATATGGAAAAGCAAAGACAGTCCATAGAAGAAACAAGGAATCTACTCCCACGGGTGAGAAGTCTGAATAATCCAAAGACTTCCTTGGTTTCTACTAGGGACATAGAAAAGAATACTTTAAAATTGGCGATGGTGAGTGATAATAAAGTATTAGAAATGGAAGTGAGATTAGACAAAATAAGTGTACCAGATAAAATACAGTTACATAAACAAACGAGAGATATTATTTTTTCAGATTTATTGCATGCTATGGTAAAAATTAACAAGTTACAAGTTTTGGTTGACAAATTGGAAGTCCAATTAAAACATGAGAAGGTTGAGAACAAGGCTAATTCCATTCAAATAAAAAAGCTACAAGCAGATATCATAAGCTCAGGGAATGAAACAGGTAGCACCCAGGAAATCAGAAGACTTTTAGAAGAAAAAGACAATGCCCTCCAAGTACTAAAGAAGAGATTGAAAATCTTGAGTACAGAACATGTTCAGTCATTAGAATTATTAGAATTGCAGGAGGAGAAAAACAAGAATCATCAGGAGATGATGGAGTATAAAGGAAAGACTATGAAATTGCAAGAAGAAAAGGATAAGTGGGAAGCGGAATGGAATGAGTTAATAGCACAAATTTCACGGCTGAAAAAGGACCAAAATGAGGAAAAAGAAATTATGGAGGAACTAATGAGTTAGACTCCCACTGGTGAGGATCTGGCTATTATAAATATTGAAAGACATTTAAATGATTTTTCTGCTGATGACTTACTAGTGCCCATGTCCCAAGTTAGTTTGAAAGATGAAGAGATAAGAGAGTTAAAAGAGGAAAATGAGAAAATCAAATCTGAGCTAACCAAAATGACTGAAAGCAAGAATAAGATATTACAAGATAAAATTCAATTACGAAAGAACATTAATGAATTGAAAGGAAGGAACACAGGAAAGGGTCCTGTCCAGGGAGCTAAACATATATTCTGGGATACGTTGTCTGTAGAAATTACTAAGTTCAAGGATTATTTGAACTTCATTGATGATCAAAGTACATTGGTTAGTTTAGCCAATCAAAGAATGAAGCTCGTAAGTGAGACCATGGAGAGGAAACCCCTTGGCACAGCTCAGAATGCATTGAATTTCTTAAATTCATTAACATATAAAAAATTACAAGATATAGGAGTCAAAGACAGAGTGGCAATGGTACTATGGTGAAAAAGGTTTATTCATAAACATCATCTTATGAAGATAGTACAAGATAAGTATGACGAGATGAGCTCACGTATTAATGATTTCAGTTATGCTTTTAAAGAATTATTTGAAGATGGCCTTCCTTCCTTTTGGGATGAGGAGGGACGACTGTTTTCTCAAGAAAATTATAACAGCCTGTTGGTGCAAAGCCATATGGATCACTCTACATTTGATGATTTCGTAAAGGGGTTGACGGGAAAGGTCATCGTAGAGAAGCTAACAGAAGATTTTGAGATATTGCAGAAATTTGTGATTGTCAGAGGAGGGTTGCCTACTGTGTCTTATGAAGCCTACATGGAGCTATAGGTGTTTATTCGGGAAATGATTGAGTACAATATCCCAAGTGTGGAACAATGGAGAGCCGTAGAAAGATTTGGAAAGACAAAGTATATTCTTCATCCATGAAAATAGGTGTTGCGCGCTATGGACTTGATTGTTTGGGCCTTGTTATTGAGTTGATTTTAATTAAATGACCTGTTAGGATCAAAGAAAGTATTTTATTCCTAGTAGTTAGGAATATAGTTACAAAGACTTTGATTAAGAAGTTTATTCAGTTATAAATTTTCTTGGAAGAAGAAATCATTTTATGTATATATTTGCATTTACTTTATGGAATGGGGGTTGGAACTCATCTTGTTGATGAATGTTTTTTGAAGACATATATTTTTGAATAACAAAGCTGAATGCGTGTGGGTTATCAGAGATTCTTGTGCTATTTACATTGCAGTCTGTATTTCTTCTTCTTTGTAATTGTTTTTCTTTCCAGTGTTACACTCCATTTTGTTTTCTTTGTATCTGAAACGTAGTGTTGAATGGTTGGAATTCATATTGGTTATGCTCTGATCATTTTTTTAGATATGATATAAATTTTTCTACTAAAGTTAATATAGAACTCATCTTCTGATGCTCTGTATTGATGGACTATTCATTATGTCTCATGTTCCACCTGAACTAAATGAACGACTGTGATTAAGTGGTTATCTTGCCTTTGATGAAATCTCACGCATATGTGTTTGTGATATCTTTATGTATATGTGAGTCCATTTCCCAATGATTATGTGTATCGTGTCAACCATCTATATAATATTCGAGTGTTGATTTATGTCTAGCCTTGTTAAATCTATATTTGAGAGATCCCTCTCTGCAAAGAAAAGCCAGTTTCTTTCTGAAATGGTTTTTGCTGTTACCTTTGGAATTTACCTTTGCAACCTGGGTACATTCTGAGTGTTAAAAAATTGGCACCGTTTCCGGGGACAAAAGTGCAAATCTACCCTGGGGAGAACGAGAGAGTTTGAAGAAATATTTCTGTTGGAAAACATGAATTTTTTGTCAGTGGAAAAGGTTGTATATTTTCCTTGGCGATTCCATTGTAAAAAATTTCAAATCTTAAGGAGTCATTCTGGCTTCGAGAAGACACACACGAGGTAATTCTGACATTGAAGTCTTAAAAAGTTTGGAAGATCCAGAAAGATTATTTAAGAAAAAAGATAAAGAAAAAATAGGTTTTCCTTTGTTTGGTGCATCATCTTCTCAAGATTCTCCTATTGATCAAGAAGGGGAAGTTAATGTTGGAAGGAGTTTGTTGAAAACTAAATCTGAGTATGATCTTAAGAATACTGAATTTATTTCTCGTAGATTAGAATCTTATTTGTTGGATTCCCTCTGGAGAGATTTACAACATAATACGAAATTTGAAACATTTACCTTTGAAAATACTCAAAAGTCTTCAGTTCCTTTAAACCCACCTGGACCAATGGCAGCCATATTTTCTCCCTTGCGTTTGCTTGCTTTATTAAATGACCTTCCTCAAAATTATTCCCAAATAATTTCTCTATTTGATGGAGAAGGTGACATAACAACAAAGCAACATGTGGCTAGGTTTGAAGATTTCATTGACTTGGAAGAAGTTGATTATGCAGATGTTAAAATGCGGTTATTTGCTCAAAGTTTATCAGGTGAGGCAAAGAAATGGTTTAAATATTTTCTAGATGGGTCTATATTGAATTTTTAGGCTTTTCAAAATGCATTTCTAGATAGATGGGATGATAAACAAAATCCTTTACAGCTCTTGTCTTAGTATAACAGTCTCAAAAAAGGGGGTTTCGAATCTGTTCATGAATTTTCAAGCAGGTTCATGAGGGTTTATAATTCTATTCCAGAAGACATAAAACCTTCTACAGCCGCTGCTAAACTACATTATGCTGGAGTCTTTGATAATTATTTTGCTTTTTCATTAAGAGAGAGAAAATCAACAACTCTTGCTGCAATGTTTATAGATGCTTTAGAAGTGGAAGCAAATATGATGGCAAGTGGAAAAATGAAATACAGAGATATTGATACGAGAAAAAGGAAGAAAATTTGCCTTCTGCTTCTTCTTCTACCACTGATATCAAATTTGAAATGATGTTGAAGACCATGGAAAAGTTGATGGACATATTAACTATGGATAATAGGGCGTTCAACAGAGAACAAGTCGATCCTCAAATTAGGAACCCTAATTTTAGAAGACCAAATCCTCCTGTTCTTCCACAAAATAGGCAGAGAGACATGAGAAACCCAAGAAATCAAGAAGAACAGCAAGTTCGACCACCATTTCCTGAGAATTATGTTGTCGATGAAGAAGACCCTACTGAAAATGAAATTCATATTTTTGGAGAACTAGATTCAGAGATATATCTTACTAAAGAAGAACATAACATGTTTGAACAGGAAGGTGGAAATGAGGAGTTTGAAAGGGAGATAGAACAATATCAAAGGGGTTATTTACATGCTATGGATGATGTGCAGAGAAAAATTAGATTGAGAAATAGGGAAGTTTTCATAAATAAGGGGAAAGAAAATCCAAATCAACCTTCCACTAGTTCCCTATATGTAGAAAAGGGAAAAGAAGTGCAAAAAGAGTCTATTGTAAATAAAGAAGTTGAAAATGATATACAAAGAGACAAAAGAATGAAGTAAGTGGCCCCGATTGATGTAGAAAGAATTGGTACTGGTTTTAATTTGCAAAATGAGATTTCAAAGTTAAAAATTTCTGTTCCATTTAGCGAGTTGTTGAGAAACAATGAATATAGAAATAATATAATATTTTAGAGTTGAATGATGATAATCCTACTATTTCATTTGGGTCAAAGGTTGAAAATTTAGAAAATGAAGAAGTCCCTCCTTTTTATTTGAGTTTGAATGTGCATGATATGGTGGTCCATAATGCTATGCTAGACTCAGGTGCATCACATAATTTAATGCCGAAGGGAGTAGTTGAAAGCCTGGGATTAGAAGTGACGAGACCCTATAAATATTTATATTCTTTTGACTCTAGAAGAGTAAAATGTCTTGGTTTGATTAAATATATGGTGGTAACTCTGAATAAATTGCGATATAAAACTATAGTCATGGATGTGGTAGTAGCAGATATCCCACCTAAGTTTGGGGTATTGTTGTCAAGATCTTGGACTTCAAAGTTGAAAGGTAGTTTACAAATGGATATGTCATATGCTACGATTCCTGTTCAAGATGGGATCAGAAGGTTGTATAGTGAAAAAAGAACTCCTTATGTAGTGAGAAGTCAAGATAAACCTGAAGTTCATCATATATATGTTGTTGATATTGATTTGGGGTCTTTTATTTTCTTTAATGATACTGTCCCATATGATTTAGAAGATACATTGCAGAAGAAGTCTAAGGAAAATAAGAAAGAAGAGGTGATGTAATAGGATGCTTTGGAGGAAAAACAAAAAAAGGAAGGTTTGTGGACTATGTATTTTGATGGATCTATTGCAAAAATAGGTGCTGGAGCTGGTGTGTACATAATTTCTCCTATACGATATTTCAAAGCTTTATCATATAAACTAACATTTGAATGCACGAACAATGTAGATGAATATGAAGCCTTATTACTAGGGTTGCATGCCCTGAAGGATTTGGGAGCATAGAGGATAAAAGTTTTAGGAGATTCAGAGTTGGTGATAAACCAAGTAAATGATAGCTATAAAACCAGGCATCCCCAGATGAGGGCTTGTAGGAACGAATTGTGGGATATGATTGGTAAGTTTTTTACAGAGCACACGATTCAAGTGGTTTCCACGCATGAAAATACTGTGGAAGATTCTTTGGCAGTAGCAGCTGGAAAATTTAAAACCCCTATTGCTAGTAAGAAAGAATATCAAGTGGACATTGTGAATAGACCATCTATTCCTGATAATTCTAAATATTGGAAGGTATTCGAAGATGACATGCATATCAGAAGATTCTTAGAACTATCAGGAGAATTTGTAAATACTCATATTAACACCGAAAATGACAATGGTGAGACTTTTCAAGATGATGAAGAACATCGGAAAGAAAAGGAGGGCGCTGAAAAGGTAAAGGGAACCTTAGGAGGAAAGGATATTATTCAATTAAAAAACAATTTTATACCAAGAGGTTTAATTCCTTTAGAAAAATGTTTTGATCAGAATGATGTTGCTAATAACCCTAAAGTGAAACCCGTTGAGAATGTTGTTGAAGATAGGAATATTAGCACTGAAGAGAATCCTAAGATTATAAAACTATCCAAAAATTTGCCTGAAAAAGAAAAAGAAGAATATGTGAATTCAATGAAGAAATATACAGATGTATTTTCTTGGATTTATGAATATCTTAAAGAGTATGATACATATATCATACATCATACTATTCCTATAAAACCTGGGGAGAAACCTTTCAAGCAAAAACTCAGAAGGATAAACCCTAAGTTGCTTCCCATTATTGGGAAGGAAATTAAAAATTTATTTGATGCCAAGATCATTGTAACTCTAAGATTTTCAAAGTGGGTTGCAAATTTGGTTCCTGTTAGAAAGAAAAATGGATAAATAAGACCGTGTATAGATTTCCGGAATTTAAATAAATTTTCTATGAAGGACAATTATCCTCTGCCAAAGATGGATCATATATTGCAGAAAGTAGTTGGAGCTGAAAGAATTTCAATGTTAGACGATTTTTCTAGCTATAATCAAATCAAAGAATTACCTGAAGATCAGGAAAAGACCGCATTTACTACACCTTGGGGCACTTTTATGTATGCAAAGATGCCTTTTGGTTTAATGAATGCAGGAGCTACTTTTCAACGAGCCATGGACATTGCTTTTGCGGGAGAAATTGGGAATTTTGTGGTCATTTATATGGATGACATCACGGTCTATTCGAAATCTGACAGAGAACATATGCATCATCTAGAGAAAGTTTTCATGAAGTGCAGAAAATTCGGTATATCATTGAACCTGAAGAAGTCCAATTTTGCATTGGAAGAAGGAAAGTTGATGGGCCATATAATATCTAAGGATGGAATAAAAATTGATCCTGAAAGGGTAAGCGCAATTTTGAAGGTAGGAGAACCCAAGAGTAAAAAGGAGATACAATCATTTTTGGGGCAGGTGAATTTTCTAAGAAGGTTTGTGCTAAGTTTTGCTGAAATCTTAATGAACATTACAAATATGCTGAAAAAGGTTCATGAAATAAAATGGAACGCGGAAGCTAGGAAGTCATTTTGGGAAATCAAACAAGCCATCTCAGATGCTCCTGTGTTGATGAGTCCTGATTTTACCAAAGATTTTTTAATATTTTCATATGCTTCAGAGTATACCATTGCAGCGGTTTTATTACAGAAGAATGATGAGAAATTGGAGCAGCCTATAGCATTTTTCAGTAAAATGTTGAGGGATGGAGAATTAAAATATAACATCATGGAGAAACAGGAATACGCTTTAGTCAAAGCATTGAAATATTTCAGAGTATATATTCTACATTCACATGTAATCGCACATGTTCCAACTGCTGCAGTGAAAGGAATTTTAACACAACCTGATCCAGAAGGCAGAAGGGAAAAATAGATAGATACATTACTGGAGTACGACATAGAGATAAAGCCTACTAAATTGGTTAAGGGACAAGGATTAGCAAAAATGATGACAAATTCAAATTGAGAGTCTCTACAAATTAATTTTTTATCTCACCAGTTTAATCAGTTGGACACAGAAGTGGAAGTAATGATTGATTTTGTGGCGTCTCCATGGTATTCTGATAATTTTTATGTCCTTAAAAATTTACAAGCACCAGTAGGATTGAGTAAGTCTATAGCAAGATCAATAAAATTGAAGGCTGCTAAATTTTGTATTATAAATCAATATCTTTATTGGAAGGACCCTGGAGGTGTGCTACTAAACTATCTTTTAGAAAATGAAGCTCAACATACAGTTAAAGAATATCATAAGGGAGATTGTGGAGGGCATCATTCTTGGAAGGTGAATGCAAATAAAATTCTAAGAGCAGGTTATTATTGGCGAACATTATTTTCAGATGTATATAAAGAAACCAGCATGTGTCATCAATGCCAAATTTTTGATGGTAAAAGAAAAGTACTTTCGCTTCCTTTAACTCCAATAACGATAGAAGCTAATTTCCAATAGTGGGGTTTGGATTTCATTGGTGAAATAAATCCCAATTCGTCAGGACAACACAAATGGATTTTGACAGCTATGGATTATTTTACAAAATGGATTGAAGCGATTCCCACCAGGAGAGCCACTGAAGCTGTAATCATGGATTTTCTTGAGGAAAACATATTAGCTCGATTTGGATGCCCCAAAAGAATAGTAATGGATAATGCAGCTGCTTTTAAATCCAAGAAAATGATTGATTTCTATCACAAATATCATATAAGTCTCAATCATTCAACTGCTTATTATCCGCAGGGAAATGGGTTAGCCGAATCTTCAAACAAAATCTTAGTAAGGATCATCAGGAAGCTGTTGGAAGATAATAAAAGATCATGGCACACCAAGCTCAAATATGCTCTATGGGCTGACAGGATTAGTACCAAAAGGACAATTGGCATGTCTCCATTCCAACTTGTGTATGGAATTGAAGTTGTTTTTCTAGCATCGTTAGGTGTTCCATTTATGAGATATTTCCAAGAGCAACAAGAAGAACCAAATCACATGCAAAGGAGGATAAATCAGATTATTGAGTTGGAAGAGAGAAGGAATAAGGCTTATGACAAGGTGCAATTACATCATGAAAAAATAAAAAATACTTTTGACAGAAAGGTGAAAGAAGAACAGTTTTAGATTGATGACTTGGTCCTGCAGTGGGATGCTCCTAAAGAAGATAAACATGGAAAATTTGATCACATGTGGGTAGGTCCTTATGTTATTGCTGGATACATAGGACAACATGTGTTTCTTTTAGAATATCCAAACGGGGTTCCTCTGGATAGTAACCCTGTTAATGGAAGATATCTGAAACATTACCTATCCTAAGAAGGAAGGTAAAATTTGTATTATAGCCTGTAAATATTTATTTTTCTTTACAAATCAATAAAGATGGTAGGCCGAATGTTTTTGAAGCCCGAATTGAAGGCCCTAAGATTCAAGAGGCATCCCATTTATTTTTATTAAAATATATCAACAAAAGAGACAAATTTTTCTGGAAGTTATTATGAAAGATTGAAGATAGGCACCTGGTCTACAAGTTCTTTGATATCTCACAGGGAGGATATCATCCCTAGATGGAGCCAGTTGTTAACACCTCTAACTAGCAGAGGGTCAAAGAGACCATCGTAAAGAGAAATAATGGTTGCTTGAAACTTTGGTTAAATATAATGGTGTGAAAGTAGGATAAAGGGCGCATAAGCAATGAAATTATCACATGATCCAATGGTGTAGAACGAGGAAATGAAGATCGATGGATTATGATATACCCGCTCTATGAAGATGCGCAGAGGATAAGGACATACGGAGATAGTTAACAAGATACAAAGATCAATGGTCATTAACCTGGGTCGGTGAAATCTACGATCAATAGGAAGTCCGCTCCGTAAAGTTGCACGTTCATTAAAATGAAAGGGCTCAGCAGAATGGGTATGTGTAAGCTTATCCAACGACTGGAAAATAAAGTGAAAATACATCGATGGTCATCGTTGGATCCGGAGGATAGAGTTGCGTGACGGTTGGAGAGGAAAAGTGGTAGCAGAATTGAAACTATGGTACACATGGAAGTTTGTGATACATTCCGCGGGGAAAAATAGTTTCAGAGAAACCGCTAAAGGGAGCCTCCGAAATGGGCTTCTATATAAGTGGAGTTGACTTGTTTGAGGAATTATTTTTTATTATGCTAGGACAAATGAAAAGGACTGCTTACCACCTTTCATAGTCAACCTCGAGTATATGCGGTTACAGTAACAGGTAAGTCTTAAATACTCAAGCTTTATCCACAAAATTACCGTTGCTTTTCTATATTATGGATAAAGAGAAAGGTTTACAAGGGTTTAACTGAATTCTGGATGAAAGGGAAGAGTGCCTGGTTGATAGAGATAAAGGATTTTATGATCCATTCTTGTATATGGGAAGTGTATCTGTTATCAAAGAAAGATTATGGTGATACAATTCATAGGGAAATGACGTTTTAAATGTTTGCAAATCATTTCTCTATCATTTTTCCATTGAGAAGACCTTACATTTTCCCGATTTTGTCGAGTGGTGTCCAGTTAATTATTCGTCCTCTAAGAGAGTTATTGTAAGTCATTCTACATCTAGGATACTATGTAAAATTGATGCAAAGGCTATCCGTTAAATCCTGAATTTGCCCAATAATTACCGCGACAGTCGTGAGTCTCTAAATGAGTCTGTTTTAGCTGAAGTGTACCGAAATTGTGAAACTGAAGTTTGATGTAAATTCTTGTCTAGCATTCTTAACGAAGGTCAATCACTGGAAGGACTCTTTTTTCCATATCATGTTCACATTTTCAGGGAGGAAGTTCAATTGGTTGTTTCTTTGGTCTGTCAGGTCTTAGGTTTAGATGATGACTGTCATGTCAACGAAGTCATCTTGGGATTCTTATTAAAAATGAGTTCAATTAGTCCTGAGTCTGAGTCTCAGTCAGTTCATGTCTACAGTTTAGGCAAATATCTAGCAGAA
Organism: Pseudotsuga menziesii; assembly: GCA_001517045.1. Classification (NCBI taxonomy): domain Eukaryota; kingdom Viridiplantae; phylum Streptophyta; class Pinopsida; order Pinales; family Pinaceae; genus Pseudotsuga; species Pseudotsuga menziesii. The sequence goes on along the minus strand of LPNX010104778.1, from coordinate 421,121 downwards.
GCTATACATCTCCAATTGGTTGAGTTTTCAAAATTCAGGTTTTTCGAGTTTCAATCATATCTGCTGAACATGTTACTGTGTTCGAATGTAACTGAATTGCAGTTCTTGAGTACTATATTCTCCTCAGATTTGCCTAAGCAAATCAATATGTTTGAATTTGTGAATTATATTATATCAGAAATATATAAGATGATGTTTGATGAAGTGTTACCTTGAGTATTGGAAGAAATGAAGAGTATGATGCAATCCTCACCCGAGGATAGGATTGGAGATTGGTTCTTGTATAAAGACTTCACAGTTTTTAGAATATATGGTTTCACTAGGGAGCCATATAGGCTTCCTGCTTTCCTTACCCCCAGGATTTTTGCATTGGAATACATGAGACAGAGATTACATGCAGAAGAGGAACATTTCGGGGCTTTCAAGAAATCTTCCAATATCAAGTTCCCTCTTAAAGTTGGTTCCTTTATTTTTAAAAACAAGGGTGCTCTGGTGTTTGTAGAGAAATTATTGGAAAGCATGGATTTCCAAAGGGAACAAAGGGTCAATTATGATCCTTACCATATAATTTCTCTAAGAAAACAAGCAAATAAAAATAAGCCATCTAACCATCAAGTTGTTGAAGGTCTAAATGAAGTAGCCAATTTGTTTTACTTTGTGGAAATTCCAGGTTCCAATGAAAATACAAGTAGTATATCAGTCGCAGGATCTCAAATTCCAAGTAGCTCTAATATTTTGATTAAAAGAAGTCTTTCTGAAATTGAAAGTATGGAAATAGATGAGGACAGTTCACATAAGAAGGGAAAATTGTCTCAAGATGATAAAATTTTAAGCAAAGTAATTTTGGGTAAATTAAAAAGCGTTGCTTTGGTTCCTCAAAAATCTGTACAGGTGAATCAATTTTATTTTGAAAGTGTAAATAATATAGAATCAAGCCTAGTTTTTAAGTCTAAAGAAGAGTTCATGACTAGTTATATGGAAAAGCAAAGACAGTCCATAGAAGAAACAAGGAATCTACTCCCACGGGTGAAAAGTCTGAATAATCCAAAGACTTCCTTGGTTTCTACTAGGGATGTAGAAAATAATACTTTAAAATTGTTCATGGTGAGTGATAAGAAAGTATCAGAAATGGAAGTGAGATTAGACAAAATCAGTGTACCAGATAAAATGCAGTTACATAAACAAACATGAGATATTATTTATTCATATTTATTGCATGTTATGGTAAAAATTAACAAGTTACAAGTTTTGGTTGAAAAATTGGAAGTCCAATTAAAACATGAGAAGGTTGAGAACAAGGATAATTCCATTCAAATAAAAAATCTGCAAGCAGATATCGTAAGCTCATGGGATGAAACAGGTAGCACCCAGGCAATCAGAAGACTTTTAGAAGAAAAAGACAATGCCCTCCGGGTACTAAAGAAGATATTGAAAATCCCAAGTGCAGAACATATTCAGTCATCAGAATTATTAGCATTGTAGGAGGAGAAAAACAAGACTCATCAGGAGATGATGGAGTATAAAGGAAAGACTGTGAAATTGCAAGAAGAAAAGGATAAGTGGGAAGCGAAACAGAATGAGTTAATAGCACAAATTTCACGGCTGAAAAAGGACCAAAATGAGGAAAAAGAAATTATGGAGGAACTAATGAGTCAGACTCCCACTGGTGAGGATCTTACTATTGTAAATATTGAAAGACCTTTAAATGATTTTTCTACTGATGACTTACTAGTGCCCATGTCCCAAGTCAGTTTGAAAGATGAAGAGATAAGAGAGTTAAAAGAGGAAAATGAGAAAATCAATTCAGAGCTAACCAAAATGAATGAAAGCAAGAATAAGATATTACAAGATAAAAGTCAATTACAAAAGAAACTTAATGAATTGAAAGAAAGGAACACAGGAAAGGGTCCTCTCCAAGGAGCTAAACATATAATCTGGGATACGTTGTCTATTGAAATTACTAAGTTCAGGCATTATTTGAACTTCATTGATGATCAAAGTACATTGGTTAGTTTAGCCAATCAAAGACTAAAGCTGGTAAGTGAGACCATGGAGAGGAAACCCCTTGGCACAGCTCAGAATGCATTGAATTTCTTAAATTCATTAACATATAAAAAATTACAAGATATAGGAGTCAAAGACAGAGTGGCAATGGTACTGTGGTGAAAAAGGTTTATTCATAAACATCATCTTATGAAGACAGTAAAAGATAAGGCTGACGAGATGAGCTCACGTATTAATGATTTCAGACATGATTTTAAAGAATTATTTGAAGATAGTCTTCCTTTCTGTTGGGACGAGGAGGGACGACTGTTTTCTCAAGAACATTATCATAGCCTATTGGTGCAAAGCCGTATGGATCACTCTAAATTTCATGATTTGGTAAAGGGGCTGGCGGGAAAGGTCATCGTAGAGAAGCTAATAGAAGATTTTGAGATATTGCAGAAATTTCTGATTGTCATAGGAGGGTTGCCTACTGTGTCTTAGGAAGCCTACATGGAGTTGGAGGCATCTATTCGGGAAATGATTGAGTACGATATCCCAAGCGTGGAACAATGGAGAGCCGTAGAAGGATTTGGAAAGACAAAGTATATTCTTCATCCATGAAAACCGGTGTTGCGCGCTATGGAGTTGATTGTTTGGGCCTTGTTACCGAGTTGATTTTAATTAAATGATCTGTTAGGATCAAAGAAAGTAGTTTATTCCTAGTAGTTAGGAATATAGTTACAAAGACTTTGATTAAGAAGGTTATTCAGTTATAAATATTATTGGAAGAAGAAATCATTTTATGTATATATTTGCATTTACTTTATGGAATGGGGGTTGGAACCCATCTTCTTGATGAATCTTTTTTGAAGACATATATTTTTGAATAATGAAGCTGAATGCATGTGGGTTAGCAGAGATTCTTGTGCTATTTACATTGCAGTCTGTATTTCTTCTCCTTTGTAATTGTTTTTCTTTCCAGTGTTACACTCCATTTTATTTTCTTCGTATCTGAAACGTAGTGTTGAATGGTTGGAATTCATATTGGTTATGCTCTGATCATTGTTTCAGATATTATATAAATGTTTCTACTAAAGTTAATATAGAAATAATCTTCTGATGTTCTGTATTCATGGACTATTCATTATCTCTCCTGTTCCACCTGAACTAAATGAACGACTGTGACTGAGTGGTTATCTTTCCTTTGATGAAATATCACGCATATGTGTTTGTGATATCTTTATGTATATGTGACTCCATTGCCCAATGATTATGTGTATTGTTTCAACCATCTGTATAATTTTTGAGTGTTGATTTATGTCTGGCCTTGTTAAATCTATATTTGAGACATCCCTCTCTAGAAAGAAAAGCCAATTTCTTTCTGAAATGGTTTTTGCTGTTACCTTTGGAATTTACCTTTGCAACCTGGGTACATTCTGAGTGTTAACAGGGGTGAAGCCTCCAGTATGTTGGAGAACAAGTCATCGATCTCTCGATTAATTTCTTCCATGTTCTCTTCTTCCTCATTTCTGGTTGGTTCGTTGGCTAGTGGAGGGGGTGCGATGTCGGTTGGCATGAAGGATAAGGTCCGACTTGCGATAACTTGAGCTGTCTTGTCGGGGTTCCTCACAATAGTTGATTGCAAAACTCCCATAGACCTTGGCTTCTGGGGTATTTGGCCAAGTTGTAAAGGAGCAAGCTTTCTTGATCCACCAACTTCAAACAGTGGGCACTTGGCGGTGATATTCTATACAGAGGTAAGCAACTCAGGAAGTTTTCCAATGTATCTATGGAAGTCTCTGTCTTAGTCAAACCTCTCCTTCAGGGTTTCCAGCATAGCATTCTTTCATATGTCGACTAGGCTTATGGATGGAAGCTTTGGAATTTATTCCTGTATGATTTGAGTCAGAGACGAGGGTGGAGGTGTTGATACTAGGTCGAAAAAATTTTCGGTCGTTGAGGTGTGTGTACTTTTTTCCTTCTTTGGACGACCTTGTCATGCTCCTGCTTCAAAAAATTTCTTGAACTATGCCTTGAACAAAAATTTGGTTGATACGGCGTCTTCGATGATGTCGACCGTAGTAGCTAACAGTTCCTCTTCATCCTTTGAGTTGGAAAGTATTAGCTTGTGATTCCCCTTTCCTTTTGTCTCAGTGGCTTTCTTCCTTACTGCTGCTATCTCCTTTTCTAGTTTTTTTATTTTTTATTTAGTTATTTCGTACTCAGGGTTATCTAACTTAATATCTCCCAATTCGTCTCCTTCCTCCTCTTGTTGTGCTGGGATGACACTTTTCTCAGCTCGAATGGCTACCTGTTGTTCTGTTTGTGTTTCTTCCCTTTGGGTTGTCGGTGATATGATTATGATTTGCAGTCGGTTGGTTTCCTTTGCTAGGGTTTCCTCCGACACAAAGGTGCTAATGTGTAGTCAGAGTTCATAATATTCTTCTTTTTCTTGGTCGGTGAGTGGCTCTTCTATCGCTAATGTTGCTTCCTTGGCTTTTGTTGGTATCAACAGTTTTGTGCCAGACTATCGAGCTAGCTCACAGAAGATCTCTTCGGCTGTTGGATAGTAGTCGAGAGTCTTTGATTTTTCCTTAGCACTCTGCAAATACAACACCGCAGTATCATCAAGTTATATCTATATGTGCACGGTTTTGGGCAGACTTCGTTGGATGTTCTGGGGCACCCTCCATCTGGTTGTCTAAAGTTTGAGCTGTTGGAACTAGTTTTCCAACAACACCTTGCCATTTTCCAGTTCCTTTAGTATTCCAGTCTGGGAAAATGGCTTGAATCTCCACATATGGAATTTTATGGGTTCTTGGAATTTCTTGTCCCCGACTAGGAACAAGTAGTACATTACTATCCATATTATAAATGACGGGAACCTTATAATCCCTCCCAACTCCTGGAATTTCTCACAGATTCCTTTGAGCATGTCGGTGACATACTTATCCCATCTGTAGACTTTTTCTGTGTTAGCAATGGTATCCACTACCTCTATCATGTCTAATTTTAGGTCTCTTGTTGCTCGGAATATTTCACCTCCTCCGGACAGCAAGGTGTTTCGCTGGCCTGAATGGTTTAGATCCAAAACAAATAGATTATAGAGGTTGATAACTCTCCCTAGACGCTGCAGATAAATGGAATACAAAGCTTTGATAGTTCACCTGTGTACCTGGAAAAGAGTTCAACACGAAACAGATCAAAGCAACCAGAATATGATCTACTAATCTATGCTAGTGACTAAGGAATCTAGCAATATATATCTGAAATCTAACATCAACAATATATATGGGACATAAAATCAGCTTGCATTAGAAATATTAAGAATTTTACAACCAATCCTTAGTGTTGACATGCATATCCATGAAACCAGCTCTTCATCCCCAAAAGATCCAACTCTAGCTCTCTATGCTCTCTCCAAATGATCTTGGGCCAAGAATCAGTCCAACAGCATAACAATACCTTCAATGTTCTCCCCTCAACCATGGCTATGAGCTCATATTTATAGGGATATATGGATAGAGATGTTTGAGAAATGAGTGGGTGAGGTGGCCTCTAAGAACCTAAGATGAGGGATCTCGAGCTCAACTAACCCACAATAGTAGGGATAAGGGATATTTTGAGGCTTATCATCTAGAAGCTTCTCTTTTTCCCCTTTTACCCAGGGTACTACGCTTCTCCTTCTATGACAGAGTGGTTCTGGTAATAACTTCCTATGGGCCAAGGGTGACAGGCGGTGGCACTGCTTGTGGACAACCGATGAAAAGCAGTGTGAGCAAGGGTACCACTCTTGGACAAAGGAGGATGAGCAGTGTTGAGAATTTGTATGACAGACTAATAAAAAACCATTTAGTCTTCACTCCAGAAGATGGGATTCAAGGCAAGTAGGTATGTCAAAGGTCTTATCGCATGATGGTGACTGGATTTTAGTATAACAGGATGCCCCCCAAAGAATGAGTCTTAGAGTGATACGATAAACGAGAGCTTTGAGAACAAGTCGTTGCAAGGAGACGAAAATGTTGGCTCGATTGAAGCATGCAGTGAAGTAGGCATCTGTAGTACATCAGTACATTGATTCATAGACGCAAGTAACCAAACTCATAGCTGCAGACCAATACAAGGTAGATCGATGAGTGGAATAAACAAGCATGGCTACTAGAATACAGTGTAGATCCATGTGATATAGGACTCAAACTTGGACATAGCTACCAAACATACAACGTAGATCTATGTCATATAGACACAAATTTGAGCATAGCCATGACCATACAAATGTGGATCCATGCTAGATATACAAAACTCCATCACAACCTAGGGTAAAAGAAATGAGCACTTTTAAACAAATGCCTAGGGTCTTCGCCTCATCTTCCACAAAGTACGATTCTATCCATGTGATTACAATGATCTGAAGTTGAACATGGTAGAAACCACTTGATTACCATCCAATTATGTGAACCATTAACAAGTGCGAGGTAGATCACCATTAATGTCAATGATTCCCAAGGTACTCTAGTACAATCTACTGAGTGCGAATATATGTCCTGATGTCGAACACCTAGTCGATTCTATCGATCAAAGGTCAATGATGTGAACCTATGTCAAGAGCGAGAGAATCTGTCATTAAGGCATACAGATCTCAAGGTACTAAATATTGTTCCTAAGACTATTTCTTGGATGATGAGCTGACGTCAACAAGAATAGTCTCGTCAAAGGACGGCCATGATGAGTCCCAGATCGACGACACAAAACTCGGCACAAAGTTCTGGAATGATGTGAACATAGTAACCATATGGCTAACTCAAATATACTGACACAAAGGATGTGTATATTGCAAAGGTAAAACTTCTTCAGATCCACTTTGAACATCGGGCGACACAACAAAATGACTTGGCATCATGACTAGACAGGACAGATACACAATGCAATAGTGGACAATGCATTCTTCTGAAAGATTCAAAGGATTGGCATGACTCAGGAAAGTGGATCGTCACAGAGATCAACTGAATACCCAATTGACTGACATGATTGTGCAGACAAGTGCCATGTTCAAAGGTAACGACAAACAACTACCATTATTTACAAAATGATTCCCCTTCCCATTTTCCCCATCATGATCGATGAGTGCCTCTTTTCAATTTTACAAGTTCAAAGAGGGTAACAAACATTCGATATAGCTTGTCAGAAGACAAGTCCAATCCCATATGTTTTACGGACCTGTGAGAGGATGGGTTTGTTCCCAAAATGGGTCTCTCAATGCTTAATTCAACGAGTCCACTGAAAGAAAACTTGGTATTTTTCATGATTAGAGAGTCTAAACGAATACGAAAGAAAACTCCATGGGGGCCCTTTTTCATATGATTTAGTCTCTAAGGCCCGAAAAAGTATAAAATAATACATTAGAGAACTCTTCCAGTCATGATTGGCTAGAGTGTTCCTTTCTCGTAAATAGTCCTATCCAAAACGAGAAAGAGATAACCTATCGTTGGACGAACCACTCTTCAAATACTTTAACGAGCGTGAAGAAGAAAAGATCGCTCAACAATATTTTTGTATTTAGGGAACCTAGAAAGGGTTTAAAGAGAACTCCATTAGAATTTTTCATGATTAAATCCAGAGCATGAAAAAGTAATAAACTAAGCTAAAACCACTTTTCATGTTTTAGCCAGAGCACGAAAAATGAAAAGTAAGCTCAACACCATCTTACTGTTTTTAACGAGCTCAAAGATCAGTTGAAAGAATGCTCGAGGATTGGTTTCATTTTTATGCAAGCTTGAAACCAATGGGTAAAGTATTCTTGAAAAATACCATTAACATGAAATACAGAGGTTGGAATCCTACCCCCAACATGATTGCTAGAGACGCTTACCCCTAGCATGGTTGCTAGCCGCTCGACATGCCCCCAAGATTCGTTTCATCTAATGATTCTTCTTCCATACCCAACCTAAAAACCTGGTTACTAATTTGAAAATGTTCACCAGGGGGGTAGGAAGAATGAGAATCGGGCAGGCGAAGGTTCAAGTTCTAACACTAAAGTGAAGACTCGACTCAAGGGAAAGTAATCTGTTTTTTTTTTACACAAGCTTGAAATAGAAGGTAACTATGCTTGGAACATGGTTTCATTTTTAAGCAAGCTTGAAACCAAAAGGTAAACTATGCTTAAGGAAACCTACATTTTTTAACAAGCTTGAAATAGAAAATGAACTATTCTCAGGAATAACTAACATGATGGTCAGAACCTGACATGATGGTCAGGAGCTATTTCATTTGTTAACAAGCTTGCCATAGAATAGGAACTTTGCTCAAGGAAAACTGACATGATGGTTAGGTGCTATTTCATTTTTTAACGAGCTTGACATAGAATGGGAAATTTTCTCAGAGGCATCTATTTCATTTTCTAACGAGCTTGACACAGAATGGGAACTATGTTCGCGACATGGTTTCATTTTTATGCAAGCTTGAAACCAAAAGTGTAAACTATGCTTAAGGAGTGGTTTTATTTTTTAACAAGCTTGAAACCACAGGGTAAACTATTCTCTAGACATGGTTTCACTTTTATGCAATATTGAAACAAAAAGTGTAAATTATGCTTCAGGAATGGTTTTATTTTTTAACAAGATTAAAACCAAAAGTATACTATGCTCTAGACATGGTTTCATTTTTATGCAAGCTTGAAACCAAAAGCGTAAAGTATGCTTAAGGAATGGTTTTATTTTTTAACGAGCTTAAAACCAAAATTAAACTATGATCTAGACATGGTTTCATTTTTATCCAAGCTTGAAACCAAAAGCATAAACTATGCTTAAGGAATAGTTTTATTTTTTAACAAGCTTAAAACCAAAAGTAAACTATGCTCTAAAACCTGCTCCTACCGAACATGATATCCATAGGTTGGTAGGTTTCCCCATTTCATACAAGCTAGAGGCTTAGCTCTAGTATGAAGTCTAGAGGCTGGAGCCATGCCCCCCATTTTACCTATGATGGGAAGAATCTAACTAGAAGAAGGGGAAGGAACCACAAGAACATGCGGCACATTCAAGGCAGTCTGATTACTAGGAGTAATGCGATGGTCAGGTGTAACAAAATAAAGCTGATCAATGGTCACAATCTTCCCATCATTGGGAAAATGCATAACTCTAAAGAGTGTGGACACAACAACCTTCATGGCATAGACATAATCACGTCCAAGGAGCAGATTGAAATCTAAAGGACCTTGGACCACCATAACATCAAGACAGACAGATTTCCCGCCTAATGTAATAGGCAAATGAGGAAGGATCCCTAAAGGTGCAGTAGGCCTTCTATTAAAAGCTAGTATCTAATCGGTGGATGGCACAAGCTGAGGAGATCCTAAAGCTTGCCAAGCAGTTGAGGATAGAATACTAAAAGAATCCCCTTCGTCAACAATAGTGTGAAGTATCTTCCTAGCAGTAACATTCACAACCATCTAGAAAGGAACACTTGAATGAAGATGAGACTCTATTAGGTTACTCCAGTCAAAGGAAATAACCTCAGTACTTGGAGAGGGTTCTGTCGAAACAAAAAAAAGTTCCTCCTATCGAGAACAATCAGAACGAATCATAAAAACTTCGGCAGGTTTTGGTTCATTCTCTACTGGAAGAGAAGAACAAGATGAAGATTTGGTCAAAGAGACTACTTTAGTCTTAACACTCTCTAATGAAAGAGTGGGATCAGGTGGAGATGACGTTGACTCGGCCACTTCAACTTCACTCTTCAAAAGAAGAGTGGGATCAACTAAGGATGGATTTAGATTGACCACTTCAATTTCACTCTTCAACGGAAGAGTGGGATTGATCGAGGTTAGAACTGGGTCGACCACTTTATCAACCAATGGGGGTTCAAGAGACAACTTATGATAACCTGTTGGAAGTCGTTGACGAGAAACAGTAATATCTTCCAACAATTTAGAAGCTTCATCCATGAGAGGACAAAGGTAAGTAAAATGCATGTCCTTACAAAGCAAGCAAGGATTTCTAACTTTACCCTTCTGAATCTTAACCATAGAGTCATTGGTTGAGGGGGAATCATCAGTATGATGACCAGAGGTTGATGACATCAGTTGTTGGGAAACCTTAGACCACTCTTCTAGAACCAGGGATAGACCATGACAATCTTTCAGAAGGTGATCACCCTAGAAAATCCTACAAGGGAATTTGGGTTTACGCGGTCTTCGGGTGTGCAGATCAACACTGTCCACACTAGGAGGATTATTTGGTAGAGACTTGGTTGTTTTTTTGTTTTTCTTCTTCTTAATCTTCCTTTTCTTCTTATTCTTATCCACCTGACTACTAGTATTACAAATTTCAATAGGAGAAGAGGTAGAAATGAGAGAAGACACATCTGGTGAAGAAGGAGAGGGATCAACATGATGTTAATGCTCTGATGATGAAGGATTAGGATCAGATGCAACCGGTGTACATGGGATAACGGGACTAGAGAATAACCAAACAGGTAATCCAATAGTCAATCCAGGAAGTCTTAACGTAGCCATGAGAGGAGGACCAACATCCCCATATGGAGGGAACACAAAAGACATGCTTGGTAAAGGAGTCTCTTGGTTGGTAGTCCCGGAAGGTGAAGCCATAACTATGTAACAAAAATATCTCTCTCTTGTAAAAAATCCTAACTGTATAGATAACAAGCGCTACTCAAACTAAAAGCAACAAACAAATATGTGAAAGGAGTGGATAATAGTCAGGAACCTCACAGGACAGGCCAAAAGGATAACTCAAATGGATAGGGAATCCTAGTGGGGTCTCCTGATATACATAAGGTACGTGGGAGCTCAAATTGGTAGTAGTGCTATCTAATGCATAACCGTACACAAGGGGCCTTCCGATATACAATCGAGTACGTGAAGTACCTTTCTATATACCTCAATGGTACGTGAAAGGTCGTTTGATATACCGATGGTACGTGGAAGAACTGCGAGAGTCCCAGGATGTAATGCTGACAAATAATGACAGCTCCTACATTTAATGATGCCTGAACACGTCTCTAACCTATCACACAAATTGCTCAAAAATTTTAAACCTAAGATAGTGCTTAATTTTATCTTGTGCGTTTAGGTGGAACCATGGAGTGAAAACTTGAAATTAAAGAAGATGCGCACTGATCTATATGATAATGCAAGTTTTCCTTTTCAATGAAATTCTACCTAAGAGAGGGAGAGAGAGATTCAATTTATTTGAAACATAGATAAAATCCCATATAACAATGAAACAAATTGCTTATATGATCCATTCCTAACTGAAACAAACAAAAGCTTCTCTTTTGAACTGAAAAAGAAGTGAGACCTCTAATGAAAAGCAAGAAAAGATGGTTACAACTTTATACAAAAGTGTTCATAATTTTCAACTAAAAGTGTGAATGAACTAATCACAAAATCATACAATAACTTTCATATGCACTTTTCCACAACTTTATGAAAAAAGGAAAAACATACAAAAATCATGTATAACAAATGAAGAAAAACTGAAATGAATATTTTCTTGTTCTATCAAGGAAGACATAAATCAGAGATCTAACAAAACCAAGTTCTATTCAAAGCCAACTATGAAGCTTTAAAAGAACAACATCAATCAAACTCTTGAGAATAATTATGGATTCATAAACTGTTTTAATTTTTTTATTTTTGAAAGAAAATCAACTCAAATTTTATAAAAAAAGAGAAAAAAAAAGGTCTCAGAATGATGCCTACTTGGAACCGCGCTTCTCAGGCGTTGACAGAGCGGTTCTATCCCAACAACGCTTCTCGCTAATGGGATACAGGTGGTGGCACCGTGTACTTCTCACTCTGTTTAGGCTTTGGCACCACTCCTCATACATTGCATAGGCTCCGTTCCCTGTAGAAGACCAAAACACAAAGAGAACAAAGGATCCATTCAGAAAAGGACTAGATCATGGAAAATACTATTGAACTGAGTATGGAAACAGAGCATAAAAGACCGAAATGACTCAAATATGAACAGATCTGGAAATTTCAAACCCAAAAAATCCAAATTAGAAAGTAGATCTGACTAAAAAGAGTTGAAGAAAATGGAGCTCGGATTTGGACAAGAGTTGCATACTGAGGAAGATTAGAACAAAGGAATACTTTAATCCCCAACGGAGTCACTATATTTGTTGTTTGGAATATTTCACCTCCTGCGGACAGCAAGGTGTTCTGCTGGTCTTAATGGTTCAGATCCAGAACAAATAGGTCACACAGGTTGATAACTCTCCCCAGATTCTGTAGATATCTGGAATACAAGGCTTTGATAGGTCACCTATGTACCTACAAAAGAGTTCAACATGAAACAGATCAAAGAAACCAGAATATGGTCTACTAATCTATGCTAGTGACTAAGGAATCTAGCAATATATATCTGAAATCAAACTTCAACAATATATATGGGACAGAAAATCAGCTTGCATTAGAAATATGAAGAGGTTTACAACCAAGCATTAGTGTTGACATGCATCTCGATGAAACCAATGCTTAATCCCAAAAATCTCCGACTCTAGCTCTCTATGCTCTCTCCAAATGATCTTGGGCCAAGAATAAGTCCAACAGCATAACAATACCTTCAATGTTCTCCCATCAGCCATGGCTATGAGCTCATATTTATAGGGATAGATGGATAGAAATGGTTGATAAATGAGTGGGTGAGGTGGCCTCTAATATCCTAAGATGAGGGATCTCGAGCTCAACTAACCCACAATAGTAGGGATAAGGGATATTTAAAGGCTTATCATCTAGAAGCCTCGAGAAGCTTCTCTTTTTCCCCTTTTACCCAGGGTACCGCTCTTCTCCTTCTATGACAGAGCAGTTCTAGTAATAACCACCTATGGGCCAAGGATGATAGGAAGTGGCACCACTTGTGGACAACCGATGCAAAGCGGTGCGAGCAAGGGTACCACTCCTGGACAAAGGAGGATGAGTGGTGCTGGGAATTTGTATGACAGACTGATAAAAAACCATTTAGTCTTCACTCCATAAGCTGGGATTCAGGGAAAGTAGGTATGTCAAATGTCTTATCACATGATGGTGACAGGATTTTGGTATAACATTGCTTCCTCGACCTGTGGGTGTAAGCCCTGTTGCTATGATTTTAGCCACAATTTGTGGCGTTCAGGCTTGTATTGGCTAATCATTAGCCCTTTGGAGTTCTTTCCCAATGGTGTTCCAATCAGGCGCTCTACCATCCCTTGTTTTATGCCGACTGGTACTGGGTCTCCTTGGCTAGATAGACCAATCAGTTTAGCTATCACTTCGCCAGAGATCTCAACTGGCCTGTCAAAGTAGAATCTGTCGTTGTAGTACTGACTTATAATGAATTTGACTGCTATTTCTTTTGTACCTCCAAAACTTGCCATGAACAGTGTGTTCATACAGTTCATGATAGAACCACAGTTTACCTTCTCTATAGATTGGGTTGGTTTCTTGACGACATAGGCCCATTCCTTGATATCGGCCCATGTCTTCTCCCATGAGGTCTCTTGAACCTTGGCATTCTTTATGTTTCTTAACCTTCTCAGTAGTAGGGTTTCAACAGTTTGTAGTTCTTTAGTCTTTGCTGCAGCTTTGGTTTGTTTTTGTGCCATTTTTTGGTTTTCTATTCGACTTTACTTAGGGATTCTCGGTTCTCAAAATACTATAAATGATCCTTTTTTGGTCCGGTATTTATAGGTGGGGCGTTTGACGTTTCTGTCGATGGGTGTATTAATGGTGTAAGTGATGGTCCAACGCGGTCACTTGAGTTTGCATTAATGGTGATTTGATTTTGGTGCTCGTAGTCATGAAGGCGTGATGTGAACTTCTAGGTCGTTGGTCAATGCCGATCATGTGATTGGTCGATGGTGGTATGTCGATGGTTGTGATGTTAGCTGTTGAAGCATTAATTTCCTGTCATACTAGTCTATGGGTGTTGGTTATGTTTTGTTTATGTTAGATTTTTTCAGATTTTTATAGTTTTTGTCTAACTTTTATGGTCGTTATATCATTTTTTTTAAACTTGTTTTAATTTTTGTACTGCTTTAGTTGGGAACCATTAACAAGTTTCCGAAATACTATGCCTTGTAACATCCTTATTCGGACTGATCTGTTGGCATGACTCTCTTCGACAACATAGGGTCCCATCCATTATATATGTAGCTTTTTGTGTTTTCCTTTTACTCGACTATTGTATAGTAGGGAAAGGTCCCCTACCAACATGTTTTTGTTTTTGATATTACGATTGTGCCATGCCTTCTGCTGTTGTTTTTTAATTTCTTGGTGTTGTAAAGTGATCAGTCAGTGCTCTTCAAGCTTACTTAATTGCATTAGTTGGTCCATCCTTCCCTGTTCGACATCGACATGTAAACTTTCTACTATAATAGGTGTTTGTAATAGGTGTTTGTTGTCGAAAATGTAGTGGAAAAATAACTTCTTGTCCATAGACTAGTCAAAATGGTGTTTGGTCTGTCGAATGCTTGTATGTTGTTTTGTAATCCCATAGTACCGTAGGTATCTTTTTGTCCCAGTTGTCTTTGTCGGTGTTACATATTTTTGTTAGACCTTTTGTTGATGTTTTTTTGAACGCCTCAATTGCTCCATTCGACAGAGGGAGATAAGTTGTACTACATCGGTGGTTAATTTGGAACTGATATGTTAGTGTTTTAATGGTTTTATTAATAAAGTGTGACCCTTGGTCACTGGTTAGGGTTATTGGACATTCAAACCTGGTAATGACATTTTCATAGTTAAATTCAACATCTATCTCACTGGAACATGTGTCGACTGGTTTTGCTTCTTCCCACTTGGTTACATACTCTACTGCAGTTATTACGTACCTTGCACCTGTTCTTTTTATTGGTATGGGAAATGGTCCTATGCAGTTGATGGCCCAAATTTAAAATGTTAAACTTGGGTTTACTGATATTAAGGGAATTTTTGTACTAGGCAAAGGTTTACCAAGTCATTGACATCTGTCACATTGGCTCACAAACGTTTTACAGTCTTTGTGAAGTGTTAGCCACCATAACCCTGACTGTTGGATTTTCTTGGTGGTTCTGTCAACTTGAAAATGTCCTCCCGTCGGTCCATAATGTGCTTTATATATAATATTATTTATTTCATGTTCTAGTACGCATCTTCTGAGGATGTCGTCTAGGCCCATTTTATACACGAATCCGTTTATGAGGCTATATGGTGCAACTTTCATGGCTAAGATTAGTTTCTTCTTCGTACTCATGACTTCTAGTGCATGTCCATCTTCTAAGAACTGATCTGTTTCCTCTATTTCTGTCAGAACTACTTCTATTCGAAATAAATTTGCATCCGGTAGGTCATCTTCAACTCCTGTCGTTTCCTCTCCTGTGTTTATTCGTGATAAGTGGTCAGGTCTAACATTTAACTTTCCTAGTCTGACAACGACTTCGAATTTGAATTCTTGGAATAGAAGTAGCCATTGAAAAATTCTCCCATGGTGTAAGGGATTATTTAGGAGTTATTTTAGTGCTTGGTGGTCGATATAAAAGATAAATAGATTGGCTAGTAGGTAATGTTGATACTTCTGTAGTGCGAAGACCATTCCTAATGCTTCTCTCTCTATTGTCGAGTAGTTTCTTTCTTCTTTATTTAATTTTCTGCTACTGTAAACTATAGGGTAGTCCATTCCATCGTCCCCTGGTTGAGTTAGGATTGCTCCTATTACTAGACCTGATGTGTCGATGTGTACATGGAATTTGGTTGACCAGTTTAGAAATCTTAGAATGGGTGCTTCGACTAGATTCCTTTTTAGTGTTTCAAATGATATGTTGCATTCCTCTAGCCATTCGAACTCCTTATCTTCTCTTAGCATTTTTTCTAGTGGATAGGTCATATTTAAATAGTATCTTATAAATTTCTTGTAATATCATGTATGATCGAGTAGTACCCTGACTTTTTTTGGGTTCACCAATGGTTTTATGTTGAGGATAATTTTTATTTTTGCGAAGTCGACCTTAATTCCTTCTTTGTAGACAATGTGTCCTAATAGTATCCCTATAGGGGTCAGAAATATGCACTTCTTAGTGTTCAGAGCTAGCTGGATTTGTCAACATCATTCCAACATGAGCCTTAGACATTTGCAGTGATCTTTTAACATAGAGTATATTGTCCAATCATCGAAATATACTGCCATTGTTTTGTAAATATATTCTTGAAAATACTGCAGGTGCATTTTTTAATACAAAAAGTATAACCTTGTAAGCAAATGAGCCAAATTCACATATGAATGTTGCCTTTGGCTATTGGTTCTTGGTTATACCCTGATAATCCATTTGTGAACGAGTAGCATTCATGTCCTGCGACCTCATTTAAGATTTCATCTGCATAAGGAGTTGTAAATGGGTCTGTTAATGTAACTTTATTAAGGTCTCTGAAGTCGACACAGATCCTTAGCTTGGTTGGATTGTGTTTCTTTGGTTGAACAGCCATTGGAATTTCCCATTCTGATTGGTCAATAGGGTAGATAATTTCTGCTACAAGCATATTATCAATCTCATTCTTGACTATCTCTTTGTACTTATGAGCAAATTTATATGGTCTTTTCTTTACAGGTCGGACATCAGGTTTGATGTCGATCTTCATTTCACCCATTTCGTGGACTAGTCCTTTGAGATATTTGTAGTCTCTGGTGAATACATCCTGAAATTCTTTTAGTAATTTTACTATTTCTATTGTTTGTTCTTCATTCCAGTAGTCTCCAATTTTTTCCATTTTTGGTCGATCATCATTTGAGATGTCGAGTTCTTTAGTTTTGATTTTAGCATCTAACCATTCTGGTGCTTTGGCTTCATTGATTGGTCAGATCTTTTCTTTAAACTGTGAAGATGTGGCGGGAAATTTTGCTGCAGTCATTCGATCGGCGTCGTTGACTGTCTCGACTTTGAGCACTGTGTGAAATGGTTTTGTTGTTTCTGCATGGTATGATTTCCATCTAAACATTTTCCCTTCTGGATTTTCATTTTCCATTTGTAGCCTTGTCGATTGTGGTGTTGTCTTTGTTTGTATGTTATTACATTTTATTGTCGGTCGGTCATATTTCAGGTTTTCTTTCTTGGTCGGTTCTATGAATTCCTTGATTTGTTTTGTAATTTTGACCATGTTTTCATCTTGTGGTATAAAGCTGAAATATTTGAGAAAATTCTCTCTTAGTTCATGCCATAGGAATGTTTCACCCCAAGATTCTTCCATTTTGTACAATTTGTTTAGTTAGTCAAATAGCGTCGATGGAAACAGGTGTGGCCATGTACGTTCATCCTTATACCCAATCCTTTTCCATTCTTTTTCACATGTTCTTATGTGGTATTCTGGATCCTTCCCTTGGATGAACATAGGTATTTGGGCTTGATTGGTTAACTTTTTTCCTCGAAATATTTCTATGACGTAGGTTGAAGCTGTTGTCCATGTCTACAATATTGATTGATGGGTATCCCACTATCTATCAACTTGTCCTGTGAAGGTTTCCACTAAGCTTTGTAGTCGGCCATGTTCACCAATGTTTCTGGATACTTGTTCTATATGCACGACTGGTGATTCTCTTTCTTTGTACCTTGGAATTTTTGTGATATTTACATAAGCTGGTTTTAGGGTAGGATATTCCCTGGTTTTATTTTCAAATATTTTTGGGATGACGGACACCAAGAAGCATTGTTGGATTGGTTTCTTCTGCACTTTCTGAATGGTCCAACAACCTCTTGCTTATGTTTCATATTTCTTGACTTTCCAATCATATAATTATGCATCTAAATTGTATCCTATTGAATCTTGATTGCCTAAGTGAATTTCACCATAGATATTAGGTTCTGTGTAGTCTTCATTGTTTTGTATCTGATATAGTTGTAGGATGTTGACTCCTTCATCTATAGGTTCTATCCAAGGTTCTCCTTGGGATGGATGGATAGGTACTATGAATTTTTGTCCATTCCCTTTTAGTTTTATTCTTTCCTTGTCTAAGGATATCGATGCTTTCATTTTTATTCCCCAAGGTCGACCTACTAATGCTGGGAAGGAACTGGATCCTTCCTTAGGGTCAATAATTTTAAAGTCGACTTAGGTCAATACTCCTTTTATGGTCCTATCGATGTCTCTCCAAACTCTGATAGGTTCAATTAGACCTTCGTCGGCTAATTTCAAGTATATTCCTTACTTTTATAGTCGAGGTCTACCCAATTTTTGCTAGGTGTCTCGAGTCATAATGTTTACTTGTGACCCGAAGTCGAGCACAACTTGTCGGACATGGTATCCTTCAATTTCTAGGTCGACAAGTGGGTCGGCATCACTTTTGTCCTTCTAGTTTAGACTGCAGATATTTTTTGTGTGTTTTTTTGTATTGTTGTTGTGTTTTATTTTATACAAAAGGTCAATGAATTGAGACACCGTTTTATCAGTTTGAACTAAACATATTAGTTCTTTAACTGTGCTTTGTCAATTATCATCAACTTCTTCTTGTTGAGAAAATTATTTAAATATATTAGATGCATCTTTATACAGTTGTTTTTGTTTAGCTGGGTTAGGATAATCATTCTTTTCTTTTCTTTTTCTTATTCGTGGATTATCATTCCCAATTTTTGTCCCCTATCGGGTTACTATATACAGATTCTTTGTATTGATTATATCATGTTTTTGCACACACGACAAGACATTAACAATTTTCTTTTTATTTATTTTTTCAAGCATAGTAGGGAAATCATCTAATGATTGATCCCCTACTCCACAGCTAGTAAATAATTTTACGTCAGTTTTGTCCTTGTATGGACAATTTGCATATCAATGTCCTTCTTTGTAGGATGTGAAACATTGGATGGGTTGACGTGGTCGGTTGTCGTGATTCCCAGAGAACTGACCTCGACCTCCATATCCTCCATGTTGGTTGCCGAACCGGTGCTCATATCGACGACCTTCGTACCTTTGATTATTCTGATCGTTTTGTGCATGGTTTCGCTAATCATTGTTCTGTGCAACTGCGTTTTTCTGGTAGACTACCTGGTAGTTTTGTCGATTTTTTAAGTTTAGGTGGCAGTCAATCATAGCATGGATTTTCACTTCATAGATAACACACCAAGATGCTTTACCATTTTTCATGTTAAACAGGCAATCTTTTGTTGTGTGTTCTCCATGTTCTTGGCAGATGTCGCAAAAACACTTTGTTTGCACAAATCGAACATCCTGTCAGCTGATGTCCTGTAAACAATTATCTTTTGAATGTACAGCCATTGATAGTTTCGTGCACCAGACGTCCTGACTCTTAAGGTTTATCTCTTTTAATGATTTTTGCATAATCACGAGCTGTTCTTCCAGTCTACTATCCGTGGGATATGCTGGGAAGTCTTCATCCATCTCTACTTGTAGGGATTTAGTAAGTGCATATTCATATGTTTTGAACATCTCCAGGCTTATGTGCCACCGAATTTTCTGTGATAGACCTACAAGGAACCACTAGATTAATAGTTGCTTATAAATTACATAATCCAATTGGCTGAGGAGGTATTTCTAGTGTTTGTCATAGTCGCAGACAGATTCTGCTGGCTTTTGTGATGTTGTTTTCAATTTATTAGCTGCTAGATGTTTTGAATTTGGAGTTTTAAAGAACGAAAAAAATTGCGCTTTGATTTCTGCTTTATTTGCTTGAGGGGTTCTTTCCGAAAATTTCATATACCATGTTAGTGCTCTTTTCCTCAAGGCACCAGTGAACTGTGCCATCTATCTATCTTCATCTGTGATCTGGTTTGCCTCCCATGTCGACTCACAAATGAACCAATGTCATATAAGATCTTTTTCACCCTCATATAGAGGGATACGCATTGACCTATGACCCATGTCATTTTAACTGTCGCTGTCTTCTTCAAGAGGTGGCAGCGGTGGGGGTGGTGGTGGGGGTAGTGGGATGTTTTGCTTATTTATTTTTGTAGAACTATTGTCAAAGGAACTCTCATTCCCGTCGGTTGTTTTTTTTGTCGTTTCTTAAATGACAAGCAGTTGGTTGGGGTCAAATTCTCTTTTTGATGTCCAACTACAATTATTTGTCTGCAGGTACGAATTTTTTGGATTCTGCAAAGCTGTATTTGGCAGGGGGGGTGCTCCTTCATGTGTCGGGTAAAGTAAGTGGATACTTCAGTTGGAAGGGTATGCTTGAAGTGTGACCCAATTTCCTTCTGTGGAAATTGAACCCAATGATAGATTAATTTTACTCACAACAATTAACAATTGATCATGCAAAATCACTCACAAAAGAGACTGAAATTGGAGCTGAACATTAAACTGTATTAACTCAGTGTACAATAGCCAACCCTATAAAATAATAGGTTTCTGTATAAATAAAATACATCAGGGATTTGAATTCATGAGGATCAATTCGAATCTAGCATAAAACAGGATTACTAAAATTAAGCAAATCCCCCATAGGTGTAAAAATATGATCCTAAATCTGTCATGGAGCTCACGAATTAGAAAAATGGCTTAGGCAAGCTAAATATTGATGGAATGACAACTCATACATGATTTTCCAAGGAGAAAAGAGAGGAGGATGTGTAGGACAAAAAACTAGTCAACCTCACCTAGTCAAGCTTTTCCTTTTGCCTTAAAACACTGAAAAAGCAGGAAATAAAGAAGAAAAAACAAGGGCACTTAGGAGGCAAGGAATAAAGAAGATTTGATTCCTTGAGGTTTCCCAAGCACTACATGGGTCAAATAAGGAAAGTTGGACCACTATGGATAGGTAATTGACATCTTGCATAAGGTGGGACACATGAACTAGGCAAATAAGACAAAAATAATTAAATTAATGTCTGAGGTAGTAAACTATGGGTTGATTATTCTAACACCCCCCCTTAAGCCTGACTTATGAGTAATATATCAGAAAATTATAGGGCCTAGCAACAAGGCTTAGTCACCCTTTACATACTGCATGTCCATTTAAACAAGGAAAGAGGCAAAACCAACTTGGGAAAATACTCCCTTAAACATGGACTGTAAAACAAAATTTTGGAATCTTGTCTTCACTCATGCTTCACAACATGATCAGCAATCCCCAGCAGTGATTTGAGATTGCTGAAGGTCTTCTCACAAAATTCTTTGGTGAAGATATCAGCTACTTGTTCTGAAGATGAACAGAAGAGTAGGTGAATGGTGCCATCATGCACAAGCTCTTTGATGTAGTGCATATGGATCTCAATATGTTTGGTTCTCTGCTTCTGAACTGGATCTTGACATATTCAAATGGTAATATGGTTATCACAGTATATGGTAGTGGAGTACTCTGATTCAAAGCCACACTCTCCAAGTAATCCCTGCAACCATAAACATTGAGTTGCTGCATTAACAACTCCTATGTACTCTGCTTCTATAGATGAGAGTGCAATGGCACTCTGTTTCTTGCTTGACCAGCTGATTGGCCCTTCTGTAAGCATGAACATATATCCTGATGTGGACTTTCTATTTGTGCTATCACCTACCCAATCACTGTCAGTAAATCCAATCAAATCAAGATCAGATTTTGCTTTATAGAAGATCCCATGTGTCCTTGTTCCCTGAACAAAGTTAAGGATCCTTTTGGTTGCTTTCCAATGGATCTTATGAGGCTGATCCATGTATCTAGAAGCCACACTTACTGCATAAGAAAGATCAGGTCTATTATGTGTTAGATACAACAAACATCCAATCAATTGCCTATACAGTGTATTGTTTACCATCGGTGAAGAATTAGCTTCTTCTAGCTTCACTCCTGAAAGGAAAGGAGTTTTGCTTGCTTTGCAGTCCTTCATTCTGAATTTGTTCAGAAATTCCAAGGCATATTTGGATTGGTGCACCTTGATTCCAGCTTTGGTTTGAGCAATCTCAAGCCCCAAAAATTGACTTAAGAGCCCCAAATCTGTCATGGAGAAGGCTTGGTTCATAGCTCCTTTTAAGGAAGCAATCTCAGCCTTTGAGCTTCCTGTAATGAGGAGGTCATAAAAATATAACACAATGATCATTAATGAACCATTAACTAACTTCAAATAGACATTTGGATCTGATTTGCACCGAACAAAATTCAGTGATAGCAAGAAGCTATCGATCTTGGCATACCAAGCCCTGGGGGCTTGCTTTAGCCCATACAATGACTTTCTCAACCTGCACACAAGAGAAGGGTTAGTAGAAAAACCTTGAGGCTGCTTCATATATATCTCTTTAGTGAGATCTCCATTCAGGAAGGCACATTTTACATCCATGTTATGTACCTCCCATTGCCTTGAGTCTGCAATGGCTAAGGCTAGCCTGATGGAATCCATCTTTGCCACTAGGGAAAAGGTCTCATTGTAATCTATGCCATGAACTTGTGAGTAGCCCTTGGATACCAATCTGGCCTTGTACTTCAGTGGTGAACCATCAGCAGCAAATTTGGTCTTATAGACCCACTTACACTGGACTAACTTTCTCCCTCGGGGAAGATCCACTAGCTCCCATGTGTTGCTCTTCTGGAGTGAGTTGAACTCCTCCTTCATGGTTGTTTGCCATATTGGATCTCCTACTGATTATTCATATGTTTGAGGATCAGACTCCACCATCAAATAGCATTTTTCAGCAAACATAGGATCCTTCATGCACAGACCACTCTCAAATTGAGATCTAGTCCTCCTTGGGTCATTGGGATCCCCAGCTAGCTCTCCTGCTGCATGTAGTGTCTTAGATGCCCATTTTGGCCTTGTAGGTCTGTTAGGGTCTGCAATAAACTCATCTCCATCTGAAAAATCAGAATCAGCATGTTCAACAAACTCTTTACTTACTTCTTGAGGTTCAGGTGGAGAAGAGGCTTCTCCAACTTCCACTGCTGCAAGGGGTTCTTCTTCAAACTGAACACACCTTTCGATGAAGGCTTTGTTTGTGCTCA
The DNA here is from genome assembly GCA_001517045.1 of Pseudotsuga menziesii. Taxonomy (NCBI): domain Eukaryota; kingdom Viridiplantae; phylum Streptophyta; class Pinopsida; order Pinales; family Pinaceae; genus Pseudotsuga; species Pseudotsuga menziesii. Next base: position 398,241 of record LPNX010104778.1, on the reverse strand, counting down.
AATTTATTAGTTTGTACCCTTTTGAATCTTCAAAGTATCCAACAAAAAGACACTCTTGGATTTGGGGCTACAAAGCCTTCCTCTTCTCTGTTGGAATTCTAGCCCAAGCCTTTGAGCCAAAAATCCTGAAATGGGTCACATCTAGCTTGTGCCCACTCCATGCTTCGAAGGGAGTCATACCATCAAGCTGTTTATGAGGCACCCTATTCTGAATATAGGCTGCACAGTTGATAGCTTCGGCCCAGTACTTTGGTGGCAAATTTTTGGCCTCCATCATGCATGTTTCCATCTCCTTCAGTGATCTGTTCTTCCTCTCAGCAACACCATTTTGCTGTGGTGTGTAAGGGATAGAATGCTACATCTAAATACCTGCATCTACAAAATAGTTAATAAACTCAGACTTGACATAATCACCACCATTTTCAGATATGAGGACCTTGAGTTTCCTCCCAGACTGGTTCTCAACCAAAGCCTTAAAGACTTTGAAGAGGCCAAAAAATTCAGACTTGTGTTTTAGGAAGTAAACCCAGCAATACCTGGAAAAGTCATCAATGAAAGTCAATGCATATTTGGCCTGAATCATGGACATATGAGGGAATGGTATAGAAACATCATTGTGGATCAGCTCGAGGGGTACAGAGGTCCTCTCATGACTAGCTCTCTCAAATTTATGCTCTGGGTGTTTTCCTAGGATACAACCTTGGCAGACTCTTTTGGAAAATTTTATCTTAGGAAACCCTATGACCATCTCTTTTTCACTAAGATCAGAAATATATTTGTAGTTTAGGTGGCCAAATATTTCATGCAAAATCTTGCTAGCCTCATTAGCATGAATTAGAAGAGCAGAGGGGTTTGAGTAAGGTAGGAAGTGTGAGAACATGTATACCTTTTGAGCATGATTCACAACTCCTTTTGCAATGACTCTACCACTTGAGATCTCTATGATCTCAAATTCATCAGGGGAGAATATGACTTTCTTAGGAGACCCAGTGTGGGTCATCTAGTACACTGAAAAGAGGTTGAAGGCAAGACCAGGCACATACAACACATTTCTGAACTTACCATGATCAAGATCAATCCTCCCTTTGCCCAAACTTTCAGTGAGAGAGTCATCTCCCAGTACTATAGGTGGTCCTTTCGACATATCAAGTGAGGGGAAGGCCTCCTTGGTCAAAACCATGTGTCTTGAAGCTCCAGAATCAATGCTAAAACTGGGTGAGCTTGATGTGCCAGCAAGCAATGCATGAACTCTCTCTCTGTCAACTGAACTTGATCCTCCTTCTCTCTTCTTTGAGCTGTCTGGAAGTGAGATACCATTCTTCTCTAGGAGTTGGGTCAGCATGTCTATTTGCTTTTTCATACCAGAGCTTTTAGTGTGATTGCCCTTATTGCAGTATGCGCACTTGCTCATTTCACCTTTGTTTTTCTTCTTCTGGTAGTTCTTCTTGGAACCTTGTGGCTCCTCCAGATACTGTTTCTTGTCTCTCTTTTGCTCAGGTGTCTTTTTAGCTTTCTTTTTTCTTTTTGAATCCACCTTCGAATATCCAGCAATCAGAGCTTGATCTTTGGATGGTTTGATGGTGCCCATCATCACCATCTTATCCTATTCTTGTGTGAGAGATTCCATGAAATCTGCAAGGCTAGGCATCTTCCAGGTTCGATCTGTCAGTTTTGTGGCATAGGAGGTCGAAACAAACACTGAATATTCAGGGCCTAGCTTCGAGAGAATGGCCAGGATGAGATGATCATCCTTCTTTTCGATCCCACACTGTTTCAGCTAAAAAACAAGTGCTTTGAACTTGGAGAAATATAGCTGCAGGGATTCAAAGCTATTTGGACTCACAGAAATCAGCTCATTTTCAATTTTATGTCCCCTCATCTCATCTATATTTCCAAAAAGATCAAAAATATTCTCCCATACTTCATTCGGTGATGTCAATCCATCAAGATGGAAAAGGAGGTCTCTGGAAATACTCAGACACAGGAGACCATAGGCATCATCCCTCCTGTTGTGCCATTTTATCTTCTCTGCAGCTGCATTGGGCTTTGCTTCTGTTGCCATAGTCACCTTGTAGAGGCCTTTCACTCTCAACATTATCTCCATCTCTGCTTTCCATTCAAATAAATTGAAGGGAGTCAAGATAGTTTTTATGTGATTGATCCATAGCTTAGAAAATATGTCTTGGCTGTCAGTAGAAGGCTCCCAGTCACTGATGTTGAACCTGCAAAACAATTTTGAAGGAGAGAAATCGATCTACAATGGCTCTGATACCATGTGTAAATTGAACCCAGTGATAGATTAATTTTACTCACAACAATTAACAATTGATCATGCAAAATCACTCACAAAAGAGACTGAAATTGGAGCTGAACACTAAACTGTATTAACTCAGTGTACAATAGACAACCCTATAAAATAATAGGTTGCTGTATAAATAAAATACATCAGGGATTCGAATGCATGAGGAGCAATTTGAATCTAGCATAAAGAAGGCTTACTAAAATTAAGCAAATCCCCCATAGGTGTAAAAAGCTAATCCCAAATATGTCATGGAGCTCACGAATTAGCAAAATGGATTAGGCAAGCTAAAGAGTGATGGAATGACAAATCATACATGCTTTTCCAAGGAGAAAAGAGAGGAGGATGTGTAGGACAAAAAACTAGTCAACCTCACCTAGTCAAGCTTTTCCTTTTTCCTTAAAACACTGAAAAAGCAGAAGGGCGCTTAGGAGGCTAGGAATAAAGCAGATTTGATTCCTTGAGGTTTCCCAAGAACTACATGGGTCAAATAAGGAAATTTGGACCACTATGGATAGGTAATTGACAACTTTCATAAGGTGGGCCACATGAACTAGGAAAATAAGACAAAAATAATTAAATTAATGTCTAAGGTAGTAAACTATGGGTTGATTATTCTAACACCTTCCTCTGGTTGATGGATCACTAAATGATTATCATTGTTTACTTCGTTGTCTAGTCAGCTCCATATACCAAACTCACCAACTCTTAGTCTTAAATCTTCTTCGATAATGGCCTGCATTGTGGTACTTGGATTCATTGGAGATAGAGGTCTTACTTCTTGGGGAACTTCTATTTGGAGAGGTTCTCACTGCTATATCCACAAATATTCTTCCATAGGTGATGCCTCTTTCTCCACGCCCTCTTCCTGTCGGTCATGACCCGACTCTGGTGGATTTATTTCTTGGTCTTTCACCCTAGTACTCATTCCTCTTTGTAGTGCTATAGCTCTTTCTCTTCTTTCTTCTCTTCTTTTTAGCCTCTTCTCTCTCTCTATTTTTTGTAAATCTGCCATAGGTTTATGTGTCACTGTCCATTCAATTTCCTTCTTAGGTTGACTTTTCATCGTTGGTGGTGGTATCTCTTGTTAGTCGACTAGAATCCTGTTAACTTTACCCCGACATACAACCAGCTATCCCCCCACGAAATCTTAGATAGTTATGTTTACTTGCTTAGGAAATATTCCCACTCCCTTTCGGCAATGAATTTTTCCCACTTCTTTTGTTTCTCCACCTAGCTATAATTTTGTGGTGTTTCGTGTAGTGATGGAATAGGTTCGATGATATGATGCACTCCTTTTTCTATCAGGAATTTGAACAGCAAGGTCGGTAAGGAGCACAGGAACTGCTCGGTAAGGTCTGTATAGAATTTATTCTGGATGGTTTATATCGAATTTCTTTCTTCTATAGCTTGATCCTCACAGAATTTGTTGGTGACCTTTTCAAACCACTCCGAAAGGTTTGTTCTTCCCCCTCAAATCAGTTTCTCTAGCAGCTGTTGGTCTTTAGTCTCTTCAGGTTTTTTCATCCAGAAGTTTCTTCAAAAGCTTGGGTAACGATTCTACAAATTTCCCATGGGTTTTGGTAAAGAATATTTCCTTTGCTTGAGCAGTCATTAATTTGTTCCTCTCTGCATAATTCTAAAAGTAATTTGCTATCTTACACTCCCACCATTCCTTAATCTCCTATTCTGATATCATCTGCTTGTATTCATCTCATATATGTACTACTAGCAACAAAACCAATGTTGTAATCTCACGGATCACAAAGGGTTACCAATAATACACATTTAAAAGCATACAGACATATCAGAGACAAGAGACAAGAACACATATGTGGAATAACAGATTATATTATAGTGAAAGGGTCCATACAAAACATAGAACTAAACCGAGTTCTCATCTAGCTCAACAGCCTAATATATATGATTTACAAATAGTTACAAATAACTACCTGTCGGTTCATTTAACCGACACGACCTTAAGCGGTCGAACTAATATCTAATTAGTCAATTGATTGACTTAGTCGGCTTATCGACTAACTCCTCCAACAAGGTTAACCCTCCTTGTAGATCGGAGGGAAAAGTCCCCACAGTTGTGGGGCGCCAAGGTTATTAGACTCTCCTAGAGATGCCGGCTCTAGTAAGTAATTGTTAAGTGGGGTTGACATCTTAAAGTGGACATTAAGTGAATGAAATAATATAAATAGAGAGTGAGCCTCTCTATTTATCACACACACACTCACTCATTGGGGCACATGAGTGAGACAGGAGAGGCTCTCTCAAGTGTGAGAGAGAGAACAAGCTGTGGAGATCATCTTTTATGTTTTCAGGTTTTACTGCTGCCAATGATGCTCATTCTATCTCTGAGGAATTTGTGGGGTTTTCCCATTTATGATTTCCTCGAGGAAAATTCTGTGTCTGTTGTCTCTTGTGTTTATTGTTGTGCATGTTATTCTCTCAAATAAGATCCTAAGATAATGTTATCTTGAATGATAAAAATCTAACATGGTATCATCTCTAACCTGAGAAGAAGACATTGTGCAGCTGTAGAAGCTAGGTATTCTTAATTTTTGGGTCTCTTTCCACAATCCATCAAAAAATTATGCTAGGCTGACTCTCCATTGAAGGGCGCATCTTTTTGTCGAAGCAGAATTCGATTCCAAGCATTTTCAGTTTTTGGTGTGGGAAATTAGGGCTTCTTACAGAAGAGGAATTTTTGAATGAGCATAGAATAGGATTTATATTCTCATTAAAATAAAAGTTTAGAGACCTAGGTCGATATTTTTGGTTGGGTACAACTCTGGGAAAGTCAAACCCTAGTTTGACCCCGGGCCGAAAAAACCCTAAAATACTAAAACTGATACGTTTTGGTACATTCTCTATATCTATGGATTGGAGATGAATAAGGAGCTGAAAATTTCAGAGCACAAATATAACATCCGGTTTTACACTGTGTCCAAAGTTCAGCCTCATATTCACTATAGTCTAGGAGATATTATCCCTCCATGTTAGGCTTCTAGCCTCTTCCAGGATTCATCCCTAAACAAGACACCTGGAGAGAATTGCTATATCTCGGGGTACGAAGGTCCAAATGAAATTTATGAAGATGTTACAGAAAGGGAACATAGTGTACTTTTGGTGGTAGAAGTTTTAGACCTAAAATATGAAATGGTGACATGTTGAAGTCCGTACAACTTCACTGTGCTGAATAGTCCTGAAACATGTCACCTTGGGAAAATGATCATAAGTCCCAATTGGTGAAACCAATTATGATGAAACCTATGGTTTTAGAACAAGGACCGGTTAGGGTACCGTAATGCAAAGTTTCAGACACATAGCAGCAGTAATTTCAAAGATACCACATAAAAAGTATCAGGAATTTATGCAGAAGAAATTGGAAAACTAGGGCTTCCTGTTCCGTGAGCTTCCCTCCATTGTTTTCAAAAAGGGAGTACATTGGACAGCTCACCTTGAAGAGGTCTATCTTTCTAGACAAACATATTTGAAATATTCCAAGTTTTTTAAATTAGGTTTTCTCTGACAAACCCTAGACCAGTCAACTCTGGAACCAGGATGGACACCTCAAATCGGTAAGATATAATATTTTGCTATTTTAATTTGAAGTTCTCATTTCAAAGTGATCTATCACATCATATTGATGATAAGATTGGTGAAGTTGACAACTTCCAAGCATGGAAGTATATGATCTCTTTGAAGAAAATGAATTGGACACCTACATAAGTAGAGAGGTTCCAGTTTCGAAGCGAGATGAGGCTAAAATCCTTATACTAGAAGAACTTGGTCAAGGCCGAAAAGATCATTTCTGATTCAAACACGGACAATCTTATACCACAAGTGTATTCCCTAAAGATGTCGAAAGACATTTTTGATTCCTTGACCAAGCTATTTGAAGGAAAGAACATAAATTGGAAGATGACCTTAAGAAACCAATTGAAGAATGTGAAGATCCAAAATGCAGATACCATACAGTCATACTTCACAAGGGTCTCTCAAATCAAATAACAACTTGAAGCAGTAGAAGAAGAAGTGGAGAATGCAGAAGTTATGATAACCACCTTGAATGGCCTCCCAGGATCATGGGATTCATTCATGTGAGGAATTTGTGCCAGAAGGAAGTGATTACTTTCAACAGACTCTGGGAAGAAGAAGAAGCTCAACTCATAATAAGAGAAGAGAATATGGGAGCAACTGAAGATCAAGCTCTCACCATCCAAATAGGATCCCTCAAGCAATGAGGAATACGAAGGACTCAACTCTTGAAAAAATTCTTTTTGATCTTAGCATTTGGATAAGAAATGATCAATGAAGAAGATAATGAAGTTGAATGCTTAAGAAGGATTCTACCCACGAAACAACTAAAGATAAGTATTCAATTGTCATTTCATGATATTGTTTTTGTTATGCATTTGTTTAGATTCGATTGATGTATTATACATGATATAATGTTTGCATTAATGACAGTATACTACTAATACACATGTGATGGGTAAGTATCTCATGGTGCTATACAACTCTCCATTGCTACTTATATTTTATGAAACCTCTTTGCTGACATATTGGATTAGTGCACAATCTCAATGTTGTCCTGGTAGATATGGAAGGAATCTAGAAATGTTTCCGTGAGATATGGATGAATGTTGCATTGGCTAAAATAGTTGCATGATCATATATTTATGCATAAGAATTTTCCATTATGATTATGCCTTGTCAAATGTTTCTAACCATACAACTAATGCATTTGACTTGTAGGAAAGATCACGTACAATCACCTACAAGCAAATAAGGAGTGCACCAGTTCAAGAAGAATGATGTCTAGGATGCAATATCGACACCTGAAGAGAATTTCATAGTTCCATCATGCAGTAGATGGAAACATCGTGGGATACAAGTCAAGATTTGTAGCACGCGGATTCTCACGAAAAGAAGGCATAAACTACGAAAATGCATTTGCAGCCACCAGAAGTTAAGACACATGACAGACAGAAGCATGTGTGCAAATGAAAGAAGGCTTTGTACGAGCTCAGAAGGAACATACATGAGGAGATTGAAGATCACCTAGAGTGATGGATATATTAACCTTTGCTACAAGGTTGAAGATGAAATCCTATAGAGGATGACAATCTCACAGATGGGTGTGACAAGAAATTTTGAAAAGGTTCAAGATGGAGGATCTTGATATCTAGTGACCCTAGATGGATACATAGAATATTAGTAGTAAAGGAAGCTACTTGTCACTTCGGTATAGAATGTTTCAATGGATAAAGTATGAAAGACAGAGGGAGAATGATGCTTTGATTCAAAGGGAGTGACTGCAGAAGATCCTGAGGTTCGACACGATGGATAGATTACTGATGACTCTAGGATTTACTGAGAGTAAAGCGGATTCCAACCTTTGCTTCAAGGTTGAAGGAGGAATACCAATGATGTTGTTGTTATATGTTGATTACTTGTTCCTGATAGAAAAGAGGAACTCATTAAATTTGCAAGAAGAATACTTACTGTCGAGTTCGAGATAAAGGACTTGGGAATGATGCACTACGTTCTAGGCATGGAGTTGTGGACAAGGGAAGTATGTAGTAGAGATCCTGAAGAGATTCAGGATGATGGACTGCAAGGCCATGACCACGCCTATGGCATCGAACCTCAAGCTATTGAGTAATGCATCATCAGAGATGGTTGATTCCATAATGTATTGTCAGATGATTTATTCCTTGATGTACTTGACAAATACGAGACCAGATATTTGCTTTGCTGTGAACACATTGAGACATGTTCACCTAATGGTTGCAAAGCATACAGTGAGGTACCTGAAGGGTACAGTTGATTATGGGCTCAAGTATGAGGAAAATCAGAAGATTAACTTGGAGGGTTATGTGGATTCGTATTGGGTAGATAGTGCCATTGATAGGAAGAGCACTTCGAGGTGATACTTCAATATGGGATCAAGTGTGATATCTTGGTTTGGCAGGATGGAGTTTTGCATGGTGCTGAGTATAGTTGAGGAAAAATATGTTGCCACTTGTTATTTGGGAGGTAGTATGCTTCTTTTGAAAACTACTATTTGATTTGCTTGATCTGAATTGCATTTTTGTATTATGTAGAGAGGAGAAGTGAAGCTCCAATGTGTGATCTAGATCAAGATCTCTCGAAAGAGGGAATTATAGCATAGTCGGTGAGACAGGTTGTTTTAGCATAAATCCTGGCAAAGATCGTAGGTTACTCAGATGTAAACAGACCTATAGGTTTTCCTTGGATGTAATCGGTCCTGGTGAAGCTCGTAGGATATCCTTGAACGTAATCAGCCCTGATGTGATTCTATGTTAGAAATGGACAAAGTGAAGTTTGAGTACTTCAGGGAGAAGCTTGGTGCTCTCCAGATCGGGGTTCCCTCCAAGGGGAAGTGATGATCCCATGAGCCATTCTGACATGGTGAGAGGATTAGGTTCCTTCCATGTTCAGATGTAAGGGTTGAGCCATTCTATCATGGTGAAAGGATTTGGTTCCTTCCATGTCAGATGTGAGTGCTGAGCCATTCTGATGTGACTGTAGGATTGGTTCCTACATGATCATATATAAGTGTTGAATTTCATTCTTGGAATGGAGGCACCTGGTCAGTTACCAGAAATACTCAGCTTGGTGCTGAGATGCCATTCTCTGGGAGAATGGAGGCACCTAGTTAGTTACCAGGAATCCTCAGTCTGGGACTGAGAGCCATTCTGGCGCAATGTGTTTACACATGGTTAGATGTAAGTGCCGATTCATTCCGATGCGGTGTGCTCGCACATGGTCAGATATAAGTGCTGAGCCATTCCGATGCGGTGTGTTCTCACATGGTTGGATGTAAGTGTAGAGCCATTACTATGCAGTGTGTTCTTACATGGTTAAATGCAAGTGTAGATCCATTCTGATGCGGTGTGTTCGCACATGGTCAGATATAAGTGCTGACCCATTCTGGCGCAACGTGTTTACGCATGGTTATATGTGAATGATGGGCCTTTCTGACAAGATGAGGTCATATGTGAGTGCTAGGCATTCCTTTCAGACAAGATGAGGTCAGATGTAAGTGTTGGGCAGGCCATTCTGACTTACGGTTGGATATAAGCACTAAATAAGACATACATGGAGGCTAGGCCTACAACCAGCATGAAAAAGGGCTGGCTCTGAAGAACTTCCTGTGACAAGAAGAATGAAGACATAGCACCATTTGATTGAGATAGAAGAAGCAGTAATGATGATGATAATTCAGTGATGATCCAGCTTTGATGATGATCTAGATCAAGTGATGATCCATACTTGATGATGATCCAGCAGTGACGATCCAGATCAAGTGATGATCCAGACTTGATGATGATCCAACAGTGACGATCTAGATCAAGTGATGATCTAGCAATGACAATCCAAATCAAGTGATGATACATACTCGATTATTATCCAGTGATGATCCATACTTCATGAAGATGACTTGACAATGAAGATGACTTAAAGATGAAGATCACTTGAAGACAAAGATGACTTGATGATGATCCAGATGATACAGATAAGAAGACTTGTGCTGATAAATTGTGTCGAGAGAATACCTTCCTAGTTAAGAGGGAGTGTTGATGTATTTGTAACTTTAGAATGTATTAACTTGTATATTGTACCTCGATGTTTATTACAGGAAGTATATGTAATGTAATTGAGTCATGTCATGCCCCAATGTTCCGATCGAGAGATCAATAATGTAAACAAGTCATGTAAAGTCCTTGAGGTTAACCCTCCATTGTAAGTCGGGGAAATAGTCCCCACATTGGTGTCAAGGTTAACCCTCCTTGTAGATCGAAGGGAAAAGACCCCACAGTTATGGGGCACTAAGGTTATTAGACTCTCCTAGAGATGTTGGCTCTAGTAAGTAATTGTTAAGTGGGGATGACATGTTAAAGTGGACATTAAGTGAACAAAATAATATAAATAGAGAGTGAGCCTCTCTATTTATCACACACACACTCACTCATTGGGGCGCATGAGTGAGACAGGAGAAGCTCTCTCAAGTGTGAGAGAGAGAAGAAGCTGTGGATATAATCTTTTATGTTTTCAAGTTTTACTGCTGCCATCGGTGCTCATTCTATCTCTGAGGAAGTTACAGGGTTTTCTCCTTTATGGTTTCCCCAAGGAAAATTCTGTGTCTCTGGTCTCTTGTGTTTATTGTTGTGCATGTTATTCTCTCAGATAAGATCCTAAGATAATGATATCTTGAATTATAAAAATCTAACACACTTTCATTATGGACACACAACATAACATAATGTGGACGAGCTAGCATGGATGGGCAGGTTAACAATTCATCACATGGAGAAGTCCAATGGCGACATTGGATTCTATTCCTTTTTTCCTTGATTAAAATGAAGAGATGCAATTGTGAGAAATGTAATTGCAAGTAAAATTCATGTATCATAAACATAATCCTGATGAAAATATCAATTTTTAAGCATTTATAAATACGTTTTTCCTGTTTTTTTGCTATAATAAAGGATGCATTGATGAGTTAAACTTATTATATGTTTTCTTGATATCTGATACATCCCTGTTCACATGTTATTTATTAGTGTTAGGAAATTTTTAATTATATTTTATATCCACTAAAAATGGAAATTCATGGTATGAGCTGTGTATTTTTAATAGGAGGAATGCGAAGATGAGTCGATTTCAGTTACTCCAGAATTTGGTCTTTATGGAAGGAATACTTTCTTGTTTCCTCTGCTAACCTTTTCAGTAGACTGGGATAGGTTTGTGATACTCAAACACAACTTATATTTTGATGGGGGTCATACTTTTCAGTGGAGCTTATCTGACATAGAATACTTAAAGAGCCAATCAAAGTGGCGACTTAGATATGTATTGCGCATGTTTTAATATTTTACTTGCATAGATGTAGTGTAGAGACATGGGTGCATTGTTCCAATATTCGGTTGTACTAAGTTGCTAACATACTGTCATGCTCCCTTGGCATGTGCACTTTCATTGTGGAAACACAACATAACATAATGTGGAAGAGCTAGCATGGATGGACAGGTTAACAATTCATCGAATGGAGGAGTCCAACGACGACAGTGGATTGTCTTCCTTTTTTCCTTGTTTAAAATGAAGAGATGCAATTGTGAGAAATGTAATTGCAAGTAAAATTCATGTATCATAAACATAATCCTGAGGAAAATATCATTTTTGAAGCATTTATAAATACGTTTTTCCTGTTTTTTTGCTATAATAAAGGATGCATTGATGAGTTAAACTTATTATATGTTTTCTTGATATATGATACATTCCTATTGACATGTTATTTATTAGTGTTAGGAATGTTTTTAATTATAGTTTATATCCACTAAAAATGGAAATTCATGGTATGAGCTGTGTATTTTTAATAGGAGGAATGTTAACATGAGGAGATTTTAGTTACTCTAGAATTTGGACTTTATGGAAGGAATACTTTCTTATTGCCTCAGCTAACCTTTTCAGCAGACTGGGTCAGGTTTGAGATAATCAAACATAACTTATCTTTTGACGAGGGTCATACTTTTCAGTGGAGCTTATTTGACATAGAATACTTAAAGATATTCTAGCTTTCCTAAGTGAGTAAAATTCTGGTCATTTTGTTGTCTTTAGGTACCAATTATTGGCATCTTCATATCTTGTGCTTCTATGTGTTCGTTGATATGAAGTTCCTCAGGAAAATAAGTATATGTTTTAAATTTTAATGCCTCAACTTGGAATGGGATTTTCTTTTGTTGATATTTAATTCTTCTTTAAACAACTTACCAATTTACAGAATTATAGTCCATCAGCCTCTCAGACAAGTAAGCCAGTTGCTTGTCGTAATACTCTATGTCAATTACGAAATATAAGTCACCACCAGGGCACCTGATATAAGGTTTTCCATCTCTATTTTTTGCTCATTTTCTCTGGCTAAGTCTTTTTGAGGATAGATAGCATAGGATATTGTCAATATTCTTGCACATATACTATATGTCATTTTGCAAATGAACGTTTCAGCAGTTCATCTTATGAATATTTTTAGACTCATTGTGGTGCATCACGGCCACTATCCCTATTTTGTGACATATAGGATCTGAGTGGTTTATTATATCAACCAATTTCCCCATTCAATTTTGATCAGTGTTCTCTTGTCTTGAAAGGAAAAAAATATAAAATTCTGTGATTCTTGATGGTGAAAAATAGCATTTGATCAAGTTCTAACTTTTCTGTAAACATATGGAAAGAAATTGGGTAATTGTTTCTAAGGCAGAATTCAAAGAAAAAAGTTTAGGTCTTACATGCAGTATTGAAAACATAACTATATATATATTTTCCTGTTTACAAACAACAATGCTATTAGCATTGTCATCACTGCAATCAGAAGGAAGTGGGAAAATAGATGTAGCCAAAGCTGAGGAATTGCTTGCTAAAGATGATGATGAGATGAGTATTCGTGCTACAGTTGCAAACTTGCTTCAGAAAAATAATGCACACATGTAATATTCTCAATCACATATTTGTGCATTGTATAAATTTGCAAGTCAATTCAATCGGATGCTGTTAGATTTATCCTTTCGGATATGTACTATTTGTAGAAGATATTCAATGTTGCCAAAATCTCTTCTTTTGATGTAGAATGGTCAAGCAATACAACCTGAAGGAAAAAGAAAGAAATGAACGTAAGAGTGAGATGGAACAAAAATGGTTGGAGTGGGAGCTAAAAAGGGAGAAGGTTCAACAGGTTAGTTGGAATTTTATGGAAGAATGCAAGTTTTAAAAGGTAGGTTTTGAAGTTTTTACTAACATTTTTTATTACCTTTGTAGGAAAAGGAACAAGCTTGTGCTCAGAAGGAAACCAACATTCAAGTAAGATTCCAAAGCTACATCACTTTCTTTCATTTCTCATTGAAACACATCTGCATGATTTATTAATCTAGTTGTTGATGCAATTGTGAAAGTGAGAAGTTGACAATATCAACTTTATTTGTTATATTATTACAACTATGAGGACATGTTATCCTATATTAAGTTTATCATGTTTTCTATTTATTCCATTTCATCAATTTATTTATCAAAATTTTCCATCTTCTACTTCTGTAGTATATGTGGAATATACTTGTCTTAACATTACAATTAAACTTTCAAATTCAAGCAGGAAACCTCTTTTTCCAAATTAAGATTTATATCATTCCAATAGGGAAACACTTATACTATGTGTTGCATAACGGCACCATATACAGTTGCTAACATATTTAGTTTCCTTGAAATAGGAGAAGGAAAAGAAATGGCAGCAAGAGGAGGCAGAAAAAGAACAGAAGCGATGTGAAAAGCAAGAAGCTGAGATGAAAAAGCAACTTGCAATACAAAAATAGGCCACACTAATGGACCAATTTCTTAAAAAAGACGCACCTAACACTCAAACAGTTCCCACTGTATTGAATGAAACAATTTATAATTCTTTGTAGAAAAATGCATAGATTTGCCATGGTGTTATGTTGTCAATGGATAAAATATTACTAAAAGCAACATAGACAAAGATAGGGGATCTTTTAAGTTTGATGTTATAAATTTTTATAAATGTCTAAATGTGGCATGAATATGGCGTGTTCTTTCTAGATTCTTTGAGTTGAATCGATTTGATTGTGCGATGTACTTAGGTCTCACCTGGTATCTTGGCGCCATCTTAATTGGTGAACTTATGCAAAAAGACATCTAAGTTGGGGTATTTGACATAAATTGAAAGTTGCATTGTTAAATGAAATTCAGTTGTAAGGGGCATCTGCTGAAGCTGTAGAACTTAGAAAATTGCAATCCTCTACAAACAAAAAATGGACATATAGTGAGGTTGAATATCATGAGTTCATGTCAAAGAGCCTTGTAAATGACTGGGAAGAATTTTTGAGTGACAGTTTGCATTGAAATAATGGGAATACCACTATACATAGAGAAAATAGGCTTCACAACAAGAGAAGAAACCTTTTGAAGTTTGATCACAGCCATAGACTTTCTTATTATGGAGAAGTTGCTATAAATGGTTGTTATATTAACCTTTTTTTTATCTTCTACAACCTCCCTATGGGCTATAACCTCCTCCTATTTTACCACACTTACATCATTGCCATCTCCTTTAAAAATTTCTTTAAAATATATAGCAATATTAATGTTGTTCTCCTTTTACTTATAGACTCAATGGGGTTGCTTCTTCCTTCCCCTAATCCACACATTCATAAACAAGAAAAGTGTTAGTTAAACTCTTATCCTCATGGGTATGTTCTCCATGGATTCAACATACTTGGATGCATAACAGATGATTGTTGAATTATCATCCTGTTGAGGCCTAGAAATTCGCAGGCAACAACAGCAAGGGATTCTCCCCAGTCAACTTTTCCAACTAGCCCGTGACTGTTTGGTGTAGGGAATCCATCCGGTTCGTGGTTTGGCCACCGTAGGTCAAGAAACAAAAATAAAAGGTTTTACTGGTTGCGGCCCGGTCCACCGTATATATTTTTGTATTTTTTGACTTAAAGTATGATATGCAAGTGCCTATTTAACATGCAGATTGATGTAGAATACGAGGAGCGGTCCCAATGTAATGCGCAGGTTCTTACCTCTCATCTTAAACTCTCTCGTATCTAAATCACACACAGCAAGAAATTAAACTAACTACCTAACCTATCCCTAGGGAGCAAAATTGTCATTCATTAATGAGTAATGTGTTTTGTACATGCATTATAAAGAGAAATTACAGATAGCTGATATTTCTTCCAAAACACATGAACAATTAAAGATATTTAAACAACCAGATAGCCAATTGCTTATGAACAACATTCATTACTCATGGTGGTAATTTTCATAAAATGAACCAGAAATCATTCAAACAAGAACATAGGTCCTGAGAGTTAGAACGATCTCACAGTTAATGGACAAAAGCTGAAAACGAAATAGTTCCTCTTCAACAAATCCATAGCATAACATTTGAACATCCCACCAAGATTTCTCCAACAGGAAAACTGTAATTCTCTATTGCAAAAGGAAATAGTTCTTCTTACAATATGTCTTCACAAATCTAACTGGGAAAAAGTCCTTTATTCCCTCTAACTTTCCTACATTTATACAAAAACATCAAAACCTTTGGGTTTCCCCACCGGGTGACCTTTGGGCTCCCCCAACCGTTTAATCCCACAATTTTGTCCTTTGTGAGTGCTCATGATTTATGCAATACGTTACATTTCAGATTTATGAATTAAGAGCATTTTTATAATAATAATAAAAAAAGGACCAGCTTGGTATCTGCCGAACTTTTCCAAGCCTGGGCCTCTGCCTCTATTTATCTTGCTCAGTAATTCGTTGGTCTCTTGCTGGATCCTATAGATATTAAACCTGACTTTCTTCTTCTTTTCTCTGCTTCTACTTCTTTGTTCCTCAACCACTTCCTTCCTTGCTGGATCCCTTCTACTTTGTATCTTAAACACATCTTACTCGCAGTAATCATAAACACAAACTGTTCTTAGACCATTTATCGTTGACATAGTACACAAAATGTGTCAAAACATACATCCAGTAAAATGAACTTTAATGCATGATAACGCAAAGAAAAATCCGGCGAGTTCATATCCTAAAATCACAAGCCCAAAAGACAGATTCTTTAGTTCGAGCGAGGTCGCATATGGACTATTTGACATCCTTCGAAGAAAACACCAAAAATGACACAGTAACCTCCATAGAACAATAGAGTGGAAGCACACAAGAAAGGAGGGAAAATACTGAGCATCAGGCGAAAACATGAACTCACCTTAGCGGGCGGAAAACTACGGATCGGACGATTAGTTCATCAAGGAGTCGCAACGGCGGGAGATGGATAGACTATGGGCTCCGCGGAAAAACAACATATCACTAGTCGGATGCTCGGAAGACTAAACCGCATTCGTTAACCGTTGGAGAGATGACGCACTGTGCAGCCGCAATGGCGGGAGAACAATTTACTATGGCTTCCGCAATACTAGAAAACGTTGGAAAAATAAACACTAAACACTGTAGCATCGGCCATCAGAAAGACTACGACATCGGATGATTAGTGCATTGCACAGCCGCAATGGTGGAAGACGGGAAGACTACGGGCTCCGCGGCAAATAAAACATATCGGCGAGCAGAAGAACTAAGGACTACGGAAGAATAGTCATATTCACAACCGCAACGGTGGAAGACCATCAGAGTGCGAGTTTCGCGGTCAACATAAAACATCGGCGGTCGGGGACTCTATAAGTCGAATGGTTAGTCCGTTCTAGAGCCCCCGTTGCGGAAGAAAAAAGAACTACGGCTTCCACTTAACTGTCCAAAAACTTACGACATCGAAAATTTATCAAAAAACAAAGTGTTAAGTGCTCAAAAGATTTAGGCTGGGGAGTGATGAAAATAGTTCGTTTAACCCCCAAAACAGTGACAACAAAGAGAAACAAGCTCCGACTTGAATGTAAACAGAGTTCTGATAGCGATGATTGAAATCATTCAGACCAAAAAAGACATTGTTTTCAAAACTCCACTGTTAATGCATTTGCCGACAGGATGCAGTTTTCCGAAAAGCATGAAAGCAGTTGACATCACTTCAAACCAAAATATAGCAGAGGGAAGAATAAAACAGAGTTCAGTAATCCAAACAATCTTAGACAAGATAAAAATTAAAAGGAGGGTCCAAAATTTTGAAAGAATTTGGGAGAAAAGTTGTAGCTGCAACAATTGGCGACTACCTGGTGAACCTAGATCTCTGGACAATTTTTTCCTTAAGTAATAGACTATTTGAACAATAAAACCAACATGTTGAATTCTTCTAGATGTCTGGATTTCCCAAATGGAAAATATATGTACTTTTAATCATTGATGATAGTCCAATTTAGGAAAATGGAAACCAAGATTTTAAAGTCAAGATAACTCTTTTCAGGCCAGGAATATGAGTTTCATTATTACCTCGGTCTTTGGGTAGATTCCAGCTTGGAAACCACAAGATTGTAACATATGGTAAACAAAAATATTCATTTTTTCCTCATTCCCATGCAATTTTGCATTTTTTTGTGTTTTTTTGGACTTTTTGTCCGTTTGAGTCCTCCTGCATGCCTTTCTTTCTGAATTCTTTTATTCATGCTCCTCTATCCATAGTGTCCTTTTGTGTGAGAGATGTATTTAATTTTCAGCTCATGGACAGAGAAGAAATTTTGGCAATTTTGTACTCATATGATTCAGTACTTTGTCTTGGTACAGATTGCTTTCTTAGGAGTTTCGACTCTTATTTTCCTTTTGGCTTTCAATTCTTGGCATGGGATCATTTATATATAATATACTGTTTACCTTGCTTCCTTTTCATGGGCCTTTTTTGCTGTCACCCCCTAGGACATTTTTAGATGTGAAATGGATGGAGCCTAGAAAGAGTATTCCAGACTTTTGATCCTGAGTTATTTTACAAGGATTACGTAGGAATTCAATGTGTTCATAGCCATTTAGGAAAACTATTAAACTAGAAGAAATTCTTTCAGATGAAACAATAGTACACAGTCTTATAATCAAGGATTTTAGTTAATCCAGAATTCTGATGTCCTCCATGCAACCAAAAGTTTGCCTCTTTTTATCGAAATCAATCAAAATCTAGGCTAAAGCAAAACAAAAATAAAATAAATCAAAATAAATAACCAAAACAATTTATTTATGTACAAGATAATCAAGAAACATAAAAATCAAGAAATAAAATTTGAGAACTAGACCACTAACTGGTTAGTCCTATACCCACCACTATAAATCTAACAACTTGTAAGTTAAGGGGCTAGGCTTGACTACAAAATGAGAAAGACCTACCCATTATCAAAAACTACATCTACTGGTCTTGAAAAAACTAAATCTGAAACTGAAACTACTATTTTACAATCCATCTCATTACCCCGTGCAAACCAAAGGAGATCGGGCTGGGTGTCAGATATGTTGCTGGCTTCTTCTGATGCAAAGTTTCCCAGTTCAAGTTCAATTAGATAATTTCCCAATATAGAATTCACTGATTCATTCCTACCCTCCAACTGAGTGACATTGTGTTTCATGTAGGGTTCCCTTAAAATTTTGATCTAATTTGGGACTCCTTTATGAGGTAGCCACAAATGTGACCAATCTGAATCAAGATACCCCTTCAACCCCGCTGACCAATCTCGATTCAAAATAATTCCATAACCATCAAGTATGTCTGCCACCACAATATCAATATATTGACATATCTTGTTATTCGCAGATACGCGTATGAGAACATTCTTCATTTCTCCCACTACTTTGACACCCGTTCTATCTAGCTGCACTACTTCCTAGGCAGTGGGCTCTGGCTGTCCATTAATCCTTCTACAAACTTCAAGTGGCATAACATTTACCAATGACCTAGAATCTACCAAACAATTATGCACATTATGATTCAGTATTTCTAGAGTCAAAAGAAAAGGCGCGGTTTTAGCTTTTTCTTCCCAACTTGGTTCTATATCTTCTTCTCCCGGTTGGTTGAGAGTGGGTATATCTTTTTTAACCTTCTCAGTTTCTTTAGTGTTTCCTTCATTAACACCTACTTGTTCTTCCACAAGTTTGAAAAGCTCGCTGATTGGCTCTATTTCCTGGTTGACAGTAGTGACTTCAGGTGTTTTATCTTCAATATTGTCATTTATCTATCTTTTGACATTCGATTGCAACCTTTTAATCTTTGAAATTGTTGGATTGCCTTTAATTGTCAGATCCATGTCTTTTGTTACTATAGGTGTGTGTTCAGATTTAAGAGCACTCTCTTCTGTCTCGAACAGCGAGACACCATCCCATAAAAACATGGTATCATCTTCTTGTTTCCCTATGGTCTGGTTATTCTTTTCTTTTTTACCACTATTCTTAGTCAATTTAGAGTCCATCAGCTCATTCATAACCAATGTCATCGATTTTAACCATTGAGGACACTTCTTTTCAGAATGGGGCTGCTGGTGAAAGGTGCAGAAGTTATCCATACCTACCTCCTTTAAGTTCATTAATGCAGGACTATGTGGAGGAGGTTTAGATTGATTGTTGTCTCCTATCCTTTCATAGTAAGGCTTATATGCTTTATGAGCCTCCTTCTCTTTTTCCAAACCTATCAC
This sequence comes from Pseudotsuga menziesii, assembly GCA_001517045.1. NCBI lineage: Eukaryota > Viridiplantae > Streptophyta > Pinopsida > Pinales > Pinaceae > Pseudotsuga > Pseudotsuga menziesii. Next base: position 378,777 of record LPNX010104778.1, on the reverse strand, counting down.
CCTATTATATAGTTTCTGCATCATTCTCAACATTCCTTCAAGGTCATGTGACTGCTCCTCCTTAGGCTCAGAATAATCTTCTATGCTCTCTTTTTCAGCTTATACCCTTTCAGCTTCTTCATAAGTTTTTGACAATGTAGGCTTGGCTTTCATTTTGGCGAACATGGCCAAATCAGGCCCTAGATCTGAAGTATAGTACTCAATCAGAACTTTATCAGAAGGCTTATCAGTTGTAGAAAAAATCCTAAGATAAGCAGCAAACCTCTGGGTGAAACTATGCACTTTCTCTTTTCTTTCTTTCTTCAAAGTGCATAACCCTTTCAATAGTGCTGCATGAGTTTTCTGGGCTGCATATTTATTTCTGAATATTCTTTCAAAAGTATCCCAGTCTGGGATTGAGTTTATAGGCAGAGAAAAATACCATGAAGCTGCTGCCCCTTTCAAGGTATGTGGAAAAAGTATGCAAACTACATCTTCATGTTCTCCAGCCCTTAAACCTTCTATTTCTAAATAGAAACTTTGCAAGTGGTCATTTACAGCAGTCTTTTCATCGGGATCAAACTTAGGTAGCAGCTTCTCAAAAGCTTGAGGTAGGTTATGAAATGGAGGTGTGAGGTTCAAAGGTGATATAGCTCTCCAAGCCGGCAGTGGGTTGGGCTGATTCACATTTATACCAGCCATGAGAAAAGGTGAACAAACAGGAGTCTGAGTAAGAGACACCGTAAGATGAAACTGGGCATACTCACTTCAAAGGTAGAACCAAAACCTGTGAGTACTGGGGTTAAGTCAAAAGCTTCCAAATATCTGCTGGTGGGGTAATCTTGGGAAAATAAGTTTCCACAGCTAGCCATGCACTGGCGGCCCTCCTTATAGCGCCATAAATTGTTGAGGCCTAGAAATTTGCAGGCAACAACAGCAAGGGATTCTCCCCAGTCAATGTTCCCAACTAGCTCGTGACTATTTGGTGTAGGGAATCCATCTAGTTTGTGGTCCGACCACCGTAGGTCAAGAAACAAAAATAAAAGGTTTTACCGGTTGCGGCTTGGTCCACCGTATATATTTTTGTATTTTTTGACTTAAAGTATGATATGCAAGTGCCTATTTAACATGCATATTGATGTAGAATACGAGGAGCGGTCACAATGTGATGCGCAGGTTCTTACCTCTCGTCTTAAACTCTCTCGCATCTAAATCACACACAGCAAGAAATTAAACTAACTACCTAACCTATCCCTAGGGAGTAGAATTGTCATTCATTAATGAGTAATGTGTTTTGTGCATGCATTATAAAGAGAAATTACAGATAGCTAATATTTCTTCCAAAACACATGAACAATTAAAGATATTTAAACAACCAGATAGCCAATTGCTTATGAACAACATTCATTACTCATGGTGGTAATTTTCATAAAATGAACCAGAAATCATTCAAACAAGAACATAGGTCCTGAGAGTTAGAACGATCTCACAGTTAATGGACAAAAGCTGAAAACGAAATAGTTCCTCTTCAACAAATCCATAGCATAACATTTGAACATCCCACCAAGCTTTCTCCAACAGGAAAACTGCAATTCTCTATTGCAAAAGGAAATAGTTCTTCTTACAATATGCCTTCACAAATCTAACTGGGAAAAAGTCCTTTATTCCCTCTAACTTTCCTACATTTATACAAAAACAGCAAAACCTTTGGGTTGCCCCACCGGGTGACCTTTGGGCTCCCCCAACCGTTTAATCCCACAATTTTGTCATTTGTGAGTGCTCATGATTTATGCAATACGTTACATTTCAGATTTATGAATTAAGAGCATTTTTATAATAATTAAAAAAAAAGGACCAGCTTGGTATCTGCCAAACTTTTCCAAGCCTGGGCCTCTACCTCTATTTATCTTGCTCAGTAATTCGTTGGTCTCTTGCTGGATCCTATAGAGCTTAAACCTGACTTTATTCTTCTTTTCTCTGCTTCTACTTCTTTGTTCCTCAACCACTTCCTTCCTTGCTGGCTCCCTTCTACTTTGTATCTTAAACACATCTTACTCGCAGTAATCATCCTATCATAAACACAAACTGTTCTTAGACCATTTATCGTTTACAGTGTACACAAAATGTGTCAAAACATACATCCAGTAAAATGAACTTTAATGCATGATAACGCAAAGAAAAATCCAGCGAGTTCATATCCTAAAATCACAATACCAAAAGACAGATTCGTTAGTTCAAGTGAGTTCGCATATGGACTATTTGACATCCTCCGAAGAAAACACCAAAAATGACACAATAACCGCCATAGAAAAATAGAGTGGAAGCACACAAGAAAGGCGGGAAAATACTGAACATCAGGCGAAAACATGAACTCACCTCAGCGGGAGGAAAACTACGAATAGGACGATTAGTTCGTCAAGGAGTCACAACGACAGGAGATGGATAGACTATGGGCTCCATGGAAAAACAACATATCACTAGTCGGAGGCTCGAAAGACTAAACCGCATTCGTCAACTGTCGGAGAGATGACACACTGTGCAGCCGCAATGGCAGGAGAACAACTTACTATGGCTTCCGCAATACTAGAAAACGTTGTAAAAATAAACACTAAACAGTACAGCATCGGGCATCAGAAATACTACGGCATCGGATGATTAGTGCATTGCGCAGCCGCAATGGCGGAAGACAGGAAGACTACGGGCTCAGTGGAAAATAAAACATATCGGCGAGCGGAAGAACTAAGGACTACAGAAGAATATTCCTACTCACAGCCGAAATGGCGGAATACCATCAGACTGCGAGTTCCACGGTCAACATAAAACATCGGCGGTCAACGACTCTATAATTCAGATGGTTAGTCTGTTCCAGAGCTGCCGTTGCGGAAGACAAAAGAACTACGGTTTCCGCTTAACTGTCCAAAAACTTCCGACAACGAAAATTTATCGAAAAACAAAGTGTTAAGTGCTCGAAATATTTAGGCTGGGGAGTGATGAAAATAGTTCGTTTAACTCCCAAAACAGTGACAACAAAGAGAAACAAGCTCCGACTTGAATGTAAACAGACTTCCGATAGCGATGAGGGAAATCATTCAAACCAAAAAAGACATCGTTTTCAAAACTCCATTGTTAATGCATTTGCCGACAAGAAGCGGTTTCCCGAAAAGCATGAAAGAAATTGACATCACTTCAAACCAAACTGTAGCAGATGGAAGAATAAAATAGAGTTCAGCAATCCAAACAATCTTAGGCAAGATAAAAATTAAAAGGAGGGTCCAAAATTTTGAAAAAAATTGGGAGAAAAGTTGCAGCTGCAACACATCCTTTTCCAACTCTAGTAGAACATCAAATACCTACTACTCATCATTTTATCTCAGCTCCCTTGCATGGATATTTAGATTCACCTCCTCTTCATAGAAGGTTTCCTCAATATCTTCTCTTTTGACACATCAATGTTGTAATATGTATAACATTCAATGTACATAGATCCAACTTTAGGATATTCATCAAACACTTTAAAATGCATTTAAGATGTATTTTGATGATGATGATCCACTTGCTGGACAACCTATAATTTTTTTCTGTTTTGTATATTCCATTGGAATTCCTATGCATCATCTTATTTATGTAAAATGTTTTAATGAAATTGAATGATAAAACTGCATTTCATGGTATTATATGTATAATTTATATATATATATTTGTATTTTTAATATAGTACTATGTTATAGTTGTAAAAAAATATATCTCTTTTTTATCCGTATTTTATTTATGTGATTTTTATATTTTTAATTATATATATGTTTACGAGAGTTCCATAAAATGTTTAAAGAACATGCTTCTCTTTATTTCATTATTTCAATAAGATAAAATACATGTTTCTCTTTATTTCATTGTTTCAATAATTTACACAATACAATGAAAAATGATTACAATTTTTCTTGTGGTAATTTTATTTATTTCGTTGTTTCAATCATTTACACAATACAATGAAAAGCATTACATTTTTCCTTATGCTAGTTTTAGTTACAAAGATAATTGTACATAGCTCTCAGGAATTAGTTTATCATAAATACTAATTATTGATAAGTTGTAATAGTAATAATTATGTAGTTTGTAGATCGCTATCTATCATAAATTTTTTTGAATATCATCATTGTCAAGCAATAACAACTTCCTAAAAGGTTCTAGCTCAATGATAGACCATCTTCCTAATTATACGTAGGAGGTTGGTGGTTCGATTCCTCCATGCCCTATCATAAATTTGTGACTACAAAAACGACTAAATTCACATATATACAACTATTAGTAGTTATTTTCCCGTATCTTAGCCGTATTTAGCTTAGTCATTAATATGTTAACATCTAGTGGTTTATTTATTCATATATTTGGTCATTAATTGTTGCAATCAGTGAATAAATCAATGACTAAATCCATAAATAAATCTGTGACTAAATCAATGACTAAATCATTAACTATCAGTGGCTAAAACAATGACTAAATCATTATCTATCAATGACTAAGTCATTATCTATCAATGACTAAATCAATGACTACTAATTCAAGTTATTAATAACTAGTGAAATACGACTAGCTATAAGATAGTGGAAATTATCTACTATTAGTCATCGACTCAAAAATAGTCATTTAAAGCCTGATTTTAGTTATTTTTTTAGTCATTAATTTCTCATTTTGTACTAGTGGTGTTAAACCTCATGGGGGTGGTAGTGGATATGTGAATGTTCATTCTACACCTTACATTCCTTATTATGTCCCATCGTCCACTGCAATGTTTCCTTTTAATGCAATTGTCATGATCAATCATCCCTATATCCTATGGTTTGGACTCTTTAATGACCATTCTAGCTATTTTGGAATAACATTATTGTCATGTAGGGTCTGTTTTTTTTACACTCTCTTCAAGGCTTTGATATGTTCGTTCCTATCACATGTATAATGTCTAAACTATCATATAGGTTAGAATTTCACATCCACTTGCATTTTGCATAACATTATGATCGTTTCATCTTAACATTAGGTATGAACCCATTATGCGATATCACAGAACCTTCATGTTGTTGTTAGAAGTGGTATGGTGTGAATGGTAGAGCTTTCCTATACATGGATTCCCTAGTTATATCCTTTTTGAATTTGGTGCCCATGCCGAGTCACCTCCTTTAGATTGTGGGAGTCCCTTTTTAGTCCCATAATGTCCTTGAGCAAGAGCTTCATACTTTTCTTGAAATTTATAATGGATTTTCCCCATAGGGACTCCCTTGTATATATCAAGTTGTAATTGCATTTCATGAGTTTTTCTTTACTTCTTGATCTTTATGCCAGCTCCCTAACTTTGATTTATCAGCCATATACCCCGAGATTGTCTCATTTCTAGCCAAGCATATCCTTCTACATATCCTTTGCATCTTGATCATCCCTTTACCAGGAGGAGACCTTCCCCCGAGTGTTGTTATCCCACACATCTTTTATTGCATTGATCATAGTTATGTTACACTGCTTGGAACTAGATTTTCTAACCCTGACACTAGTCTCCTCTTAGCTATCTACTATAAAGCACTTTTATTCTTTTTCAAGATTTTCAAAATATCTAAAAAAGTCCAAAAAAAAATTAAAAAACACAAAAATTCGGATGGGAAAAGATGTTCTCTTTGGCAGCAGTCGAGTCTTGATTCCTTTGAGCAGAGCGCTGTATATCACATCTGTTGGTTGGGTTATTAGTTTGAATTTAGGAGTTGTACTCATTAATCTAAGTTTATCTCCACCGAATGGTTACACTTCAAGTCCCCATGGATCCTCTATTGATTCCTCCTATGTCACAGATATGTCCCAGTTTGCATATCAATTCAATGGTTCTTACCTTTAGTCGCAATTTTCCTTATGCTCTTGTTCAAAGGAATTTGAAGCCTGATTTGGCCATTCCTTGTTTATCTTGACTTTTCATGTCAGCCATTCCTGGTATTGTTACTGGTTCATGCACATCCTATTCGTTGAGTTCTTCCACATTATACAGCGTTGCTAAGTACCTTGTGTTGGCTGATGGGGGATGCCTTAATTCCCTCCCTGTAGAGGACTCCATTCCATCAACATCAGATCATTTATTCTGGAATAGGAGTCTAGAGTCATTTGAGTGCCTTGAGACTTACATTCATCAGTGGTAGGTTCTCTCGCCATCGACGGTTTTGGGAATACATCAATGTCCTCTGATCGATGGATTCTTTCAAGTGTTCGATCTCAACACATCTATTCACACTTGTTATATTTCACTCGATACCTTGATTCCCATTTTCATTATCAGTGGATTATCTTGCATATGTTAATGGTATACATCAATGACCGGTAATAAGACGATGGAGTACTGTGTTTGACATCGACACATCTATTCACATACTAGGACATGTACTCGTAGCGGTTTGCATAGAAGAACTTTCATCTTGGTGGCATTTCATATATGCTACCTCCTTGATCGTGCCAGTATTCATGATATTTCAGCTCTCGTGATCATGGTTCTACTATTTCCATTGCATATCAGATACCTTCATACATTATGGATATCTTGATCCATTGTATATTGTACGTGGCGATGACCACACATGACAATTTGTATATCATGCATATTCATGGCCATTGTACTCTTATGTATCTGAGACTTCTACATGTATCTGCAGTCACATGCATCAATTGATTATTGTATTGCACTTATGAGTGGTTGGTTCTTCCACCTCGGTCTTCATTACTCCACTTCTGGGATGAATTTTATAATGTATTTTGGTCATCATGTTACCCCTCTGACCTCACACATTAGGGAGCATCTGTTATAGCTGATTTTACCACACCAGCTAGATCGCACATTAATGGCCTTCCCTATCCCACCGTAGAATCCTTGGACCCCATGGACTTATATTATTCTTTGATGTTCCAAGATCATCCCAAAAAATTTCATGTTTATACCTATACACAACTTTTAAAGAAATACCCACATGTATACGTAAATTTTGACCTCAAACCTGCGTACATCGGGATGTGTGCAAAATGAAAAATATTTTTGGAGTTTTCCCCATTTGAGTCCGAATAAATTGACTCTTTTCCTTGCAAATGACTTGATAAATCTCATATTCGACCCTCCATTACCTCTTTGGAGCACTATATATTGAGGCCCTTGGATACACTGAAAGAGAGAAGTTGAAGAGTAAAGAAACTATAGTCCATTTTTTCCTTATCTTTACTTATAATTGAGTATACATACCTTTGTCCCTTAGATCACATACTGCCCTTCCCAAGCTTGTCTTTTCTTTGTGAACTTGTTATCGAAAGATGGAGGATTGAAGTGGTGGAGGACTCGATTTCTCCGATTCGCAGAAGTGCCGACAGAGTTTGTCACTATTGTATCACTGATTTTTTAATAGAAATATCTTTTCCTGTCCAATTCATGTGCATTTTGAATATGAATATTGAATCCATGGATGTATTTAATTTCTTATACATGATTGACTATATATTTTAAGATAGATCTAACACATTTATATATATCACACTTTCTTTGTTTGTTGTTGTTGAGAGCAAATTGTAATTTCAATTGCCTTGGAAAAGCTCAATGGGGATATACTTCAACCGTCCAGAATAAGGTACGATTCGATATCCCTTAGTGTTATATTTTCTTACTGTTCTTTCATATTGGGAAAGATTAATTTCTGGTGTCATACTGTCTGTTGTGGTACCCCAAAACCATAGGAAGTTTCTCTCTGTAACAGTTACAACAAGACTTTTGAGTGCTTAGATGAGGAAGGCAACTTAAAGGTTACAAGAGGCATTCCAAAGGTGATTTCTATTAGGAATATTTCAGCAATGCAGCTAAAGAAGTTCTATGGGAAAGGTTGCAGGTTGTATGCATTTCATGTGTTCGAGGCAGCAGAAAATGAAATTCCTTGGTTGGAGGACTTTCATGTGTTGCAAGAATTGAGGGATGTGTTCCTTAATGAGATTCCAGGGTTTCCTCCAAGGAGGGATATTGATTTCACAATCAAACTTGTGCGATGATGAGCACTAGTGTCGAAGACACACTGCAAGATGACTACACCAAAAATGCTAGAGATGAAAATGCAACTGCAATATTTGTTGGAAAAGAAGTATATCGGGTCGAGTGTGTCTCCTTGGTGAGCACCAGTTCTGTTTGTGAAGAAGAAAGACGGTACATTCAGAGTGTGTATTTGTTAGAGACATATGAAAAAAGTCACTATGAAAAATGAATACTCTTTTCCTAGGATTGATGACTTCTTTAATCAAATGAGAGGAGCAAAGGTGTTTTCCAATATTGACTTGAAGTTTGGTTACCAACAGGTAAGAATGAAGGATGAAGGAATTCATAAGACAACCTTCAGAACAACATATGGACATTATGAGTGTGTAGTTGTACCATTTGGTATTATAAATGCACCATCTACATTTATGTGCCTTATGAACAGTGTTTTCAATAGGTATCTAGACACATTTTTTCTTGACTTCCTTGATGACATTCTCATTTATTCTAAGAATGAGGAAGAGGATGAAGAACATCTAAGATTGACACTACAATTGCTTAGGGAGAATAAGTTGTATCTGAAGTTGAGAAACTGTGACTTCTACAGAGATAGGATTCACTATTTGGGTTTATCTCCAATAAGGGTATATTTGTAGACCCTGACAAGATTGAGGCCATTATGAATTGGCCTACTCCAAGGAATGTGATAGATGTAAGATCTTTCATAGGACTTGTAGCATTAGAGGAAATTTGGGATC
>LPNX010104778.1:347167-369822 GCA_001517045.1 Pseudotsuga menziesii | reverse complement strand
AAAAACAAGAAATACCTGAAAAAATGTGATGATGACATCATCATCACGTTTTTTTAGGTATTTCTTGTTTTTGGGGTAGCGGGGTCCGTCAAAAGTATGTAGTGTGGGTACTCGTTGGATGTGGAACCAAATTCCGCATCCAACAAGCTCTCTTGATTGAAATTTGAGTAAAAACACAGGGAGATATGTCGAAAATACGAACACAAAAGGTAGTTTTTTTCTTTCTTCCTCCAAAATTAATCAATATTATTTGATTATTTTCCTTAGGAGGCCCATTTTAGACCCCAAAATTCCTCTAATGGTTACTACATGAGATTCATTGAGGGATTCTCTTAGGTTGCACATTCAATCACTTCTTTGCAAAAGAAGGGGATAAATTTTAAATGGACATCGAGGTGTGAGGAAATCTTTTAGCGGTTGAAGAATCTTCTCACAAGTGCACCCATTATCAATATTGCAGACCCATAAAAGGATTTTGTGGTGTGTACTGATGCATGTGTTCAAGGACTTGGAGGAGTTCTTATGCAAGAAAACCATGTAGTATGCTATGAGTCAAGGAAGTTGAATGATAATGAGAAGAATCGTGCCACTCATGACTTAGAACTTGCATCCACAGAGAATTCTCTCGATAGGTGGAGGAATTACTTAATGGGAAGAAAGTTTGAGTTGAGGACAGACTACTGTGGTCTGAAATATTTGTTTGATTAGCCTACTCTAAATGCTAGGAAAGCTAGATGGATGGATCTTTGAGGCGAGTTTGATTTTGATATCAAACACATAAAATCAAAAGAGAACAAAGTGGCTGATGCACTCAACAAAGAAAGTGCATGAAATGCACTCGGAATATCTTAGTATTTTACAATCAGATTTGAGACAACAGATTGTTAATCATGCTACTAAAGATGAAATGTATGTGCAGGTAAAAGACAAATTGCAGAAGAAAAGTCTTGAGAAGAAGTATGAGGGATATAAATTGGAATAAGATGGACTTCTTACTTATAAAAACATAATTTATATTCCAAATGTAGTAGCTTTGAGGAGATTTATTATGGATGATATCGATCAAGCTCCATAGTCATGTCACCCAAGATATCAGAAGAAAATTGCTACAGCCAGAAATTAGTACTTTTGGATAGGAATGAAGATGCACATTGATGAGTATATTTCAAGGTGCATGAAATGTCAGCAGATGAAGGTTGAGAATCAACACCCAACAGGTTTGTTGCAGCCTTTGCAAGTTCCAGAATGGAAATGGGAAGTTTTTTCCATGGACTTTATTACAGGATTTCCAATGACTTGGAGACAACATGATTCCATCATGACTGGGGTGGAAAAATTAACAAAGGAAGAAAATTTTATACCAGTCAATTCCACACATAAGACTGAAGATATTGCAAAAATATTCATGAAGGAGTTTTCAAATTGCATGGATTGCCTTAGGAAATATTGTTTGACAGGGATCCTAAGTTCACTTCCAAATTTTGGAATGGTTTGTTTGTAGATTTGGGTACAAAGATGAACTTCAACACTGCCTAGCATCCTCGGACTGATGGTGAGGCAGAGAGAGTGAATTAAGTTCTTGAAGATATGCTTCGCATGTATGTGATGGGAAATCCATCCAAGTGGGAGGATTATCTACACTTGGTAGAATTTTTCTATAATAATTAACAACAAGCATCCTTGGGGATGAGTACTTATGAATATTTTCATGGAAGAAGGTGTAGTACAACTGTGACATGGGATAATCTAGTAAACAAAATGGTGCTTGGTCCAAAATTTCTCAAGGAGATGGAGAAAGAGGTTGCAAAGATCAGGCAGAATCTGAAAGCAACCCAAGATAGACAGAAAAGCTATGCTTATAAGCATAGGGTGGATAGAGAGTTCAGTGATGGGGATCATGTTTACTCTAGAGTGAGGGAAAGGAAGTGTTCTTTGAATCTTGGAATTTGTACCAAGTTGTCACCTAAATACTCTGGGTTGTTTGAAGTGCTTGAAAGAATAGGGTCAGTTGCATATAGACTTACATTGCCTTCTAACACTAGAGCTCATAATGTTTTTCATGTTTATTTGCTTAAGAAATATGTACATGACCCTTGTTGCCACCTTTCACGCACCTTGGGGGGGCGTGGCATAAATCTTCAATCCACTCAGTGTTTCCTTGGGGGCAAGTCTCAAGTCAAGGCTATCACCTTGTTCTTGACTCCTCTGTTTACGCTCAACTCCTAATGAAGCCAAGGGGGGTAGACCCTATTAAGTTAATAAGGATAATTACTTTAGTATGACGGTATTAAATTGAATAAGTTGCTTAGGAGTTTGAAATTAACAATTGAGAACCACAAATGACAAGATGAAAAATAAACAAAAGTAAGCACAAGGTTGACACACAATATATATATCGAAAGAAGTAAAAAAATAACCAGTGCCTTAAAGTGGAGTCGCAAAATGATTAAATGTGCTTGCATGTACTTGGAGTGAATGTTTTTCAATTGTCTCTTGGTACATTTTAAGTTAATATGAAAAATGAGTGGATTAAATTAGGTGAGGGGGGACTCCATATATACCTGAGGGGTACTTGCAGTATGTCCAAAAAAATAAAACTTTCACAACTACCCGCAAGGTGTTTGTGAGCTAGATGTAGTCTCGGAGACTATGCTCATAATACACCCATTAGGATGTAACAAATATTGGTGCCTTGAGGTCAGTTTCCAGTTGTTCCCACTCCTTTGGGTCTTTTTCCACCACTTACGGTTTGTTCGAGGCGTTGGATTTTCACTTGATGGTTGTTAATTGGGGAAAGTGAAACCTAATTAATCTAGTCACTCACGTTGCTTTTGATGTAGCTTGATTGATCAGATGAACCACAACCAAAACGCAGAGCATACACACCAAATTCTTTGTATTTTTTATTAAATTTTAATTGATGTGTTTTTATTACAAAGAAAACCCTCTAGGAACCTCTTTCGGTCCAAGTGTACCTCAATCGGGGAATCAAGGAGGGGGTTTATTTTAATTAATTTCTTACAAAAACTAACAGTGAATAATGAAGCAGCAAAAACAAACCACAGGTTCTCTAATTAAATCTACCACGATCCTCTTTCACCTTTCGGTTCAATCGGGATTTCTTGGGGTAATTATTCAAGTTACTTTGACTTTATAATATGGAATATATGATGAAATTAACCAAATTACACTATTTTTCATAAATAAAACTAATCTAGAGCTAAAAATAGGAAAATTGCAAAAAAGAAAAAAAGGACGCGAATCCCCCCAGGGTGGATGGGGAATGGGTTTGAAAGAGCCTATTCGAAATAATTTTTTACTAACCACGGTTAAAATATCAGAAAAATGATATAATTCCTCTTCATTCTTATACAAAATGAACCCAAGATCTTACAAAGTGCAAAAATTAAAGATTTCGGGAAATGTGGAGACCCGTGGGGGGTTTCGGATGGCCCAAAAGTCACTTTTCGGACAGCACCTCGTTATATTTTATGTTATACCTGATAAAAACCAGAAATATTATTAAACTTAAATATCCCCAAAATCACTTGGAAAGTACCTTTGGTTCAACACACTTTTAACCAAAAACAACTAAGTTAAAACTAGTAAAAAACAAAGGTGAGAAAAGGAACCAAGGAAAGCAAGTTTTCCTTGGGATCTTAGCTTTCCTTTTGGGAATAAAATATGATGTGCACTGATTTATGGATTTATATTTTAAATTACGAAAGAGAAATCTAATGCATGGAAGCTACAAGTTTTCTTTAAAATGCTATGCAAAAAAGATGATTTCCCAAAAGCTAGATCTAGAATGCTTATGAAACCTTTTTTAAGAACAAGATCTATATTATGAGCTTTAATAAGACAGATATATGTTAAACTTCACTCTAATATGATAGATCTAAACAAATTAAATCTATGAACCAAGTAGCCAAGTAAAATTTTAAATTTTAGAGGGACGAAGAGATATGGAGAGGAAAAGCTTGTTTCCGCAAAGAACCATCCAAAAGGATTCATAGTGGGATGCCGAGGGACTATGTAATTTAGAGATGTTTAAAGTAATGTGGATTCAAACTAGATCCATGATTCTTCCCAACCAAGCAACCTGTAAATCACTCAAAGACTTGCAAACCCGTGAGATCTGGTGATTACAAATAAATCAAGGCTAAAACTACATGCATATAAACTTATAAACATGTCAAATCTAGATCTCTAAGTACATGTATTCAACATAGAAGAAACAAGTTAACTTACTTCTATCCCTCTATTTCCAATGATTGGGAGCAATCTTTGTTCAACCAGATTCATAATTCAAGATGCAAAAATTTGAAACAACACATAGATTACCTCATGAAGATCAGACAATAATGGCCCACACACAATTGCACCACACCATTAGCCTCCAAAGCTTTATTTATTGCAGAAAAATCATAGAATAATGTATCAATTACAACTAGCAAGCCCCTACTTACAAATCTAACTATCTTGGAAAGGAGGAAACTGTACTTTATTTATAGAAAAAAATGAAACCCTAGCCCATAGGGGGCACAATTCCCAAGGAGAGAGGGACTGTAGCTACATGAGGAGTCAAGTTGAGCTTGATCTGAGTCTAACTGAGTATGATATGAGTCTGATTGAGTATGATATGAGTCTGAATGAGTGTAACTAACAATCAGAGTGCTGACCATACTGACACATCAATCGGTACTTAACTGAAACATCAACCAAACCACATCCATATGAGCCCACACATGTGGAGGAGAGAGAGAGGGCACAAATATAAAGGATGTATGATGTGGTGCACTCCCTCTTTAGCCTAGATCAACTCCTTCTGTCAATGAATGGTCAGGTCTAGTAAATCCAAAGCCGATGAGACTGATTTCAGTCATATCGGAGCAAATCCCACTGATTTAGGAATTTGGGTTTTCTCCATTATTTAATTAATTTATCAATTAAAATAATGAATATTTGATTTTTAGGGTTTTCTAACCTGAGTGATGGGAAGATCACTCAAAAATTAGGAAAAGTGGGTTTATGGGTTTACCGGGTGCTCTGAGTTAGAAAATGAGCACTCCCATGACTGAAACTGATTTCTGAGCCCACTTTTATTACAAAACCAAATTTTCCATTTAGACTATCAAAACATAGCCCAAGTTTTGGAAAAATTAAAAATTTTAAAAAAACTTAAAAAATAAAAAATAAATTTAAAACCTAGGGGGAATTAGACATGTTCATATGACTCGACCATAATTCCTAGCATGTTTATACATTGACACATAGACTATAATAACCTCAATAGTCCTAAATGCCAAGCCGGCCACCCCAACATTGGAGGTATTGAGTGAAAAACTCAGAAATTATCAGTCGTTTATTCAACAACCAATAATAACCAAGGGAAAAAACACTTTGGACTGATCTGATTGAAAAATAAAGTCCAAGAGACCGAGTCTTTAACAGACACTATCATGCTAGAACATTTTATTACAACTCCCCCAAGGGGGCATGAACATGTGGTAGATAAAAAAAAACACTTCCCAAAAGCAAGTCTGAAGGTCTTCTGAAGTCCGAACAAATTATGTTTGTCCGGTTCACCGGGTTCACCTGAAACATCAAATAAGCACAACTTAGGTGGTAACATCTAGCTCCAACTGTGGGACATGTGCTCGATCTGGTCATAGGGAAAGGGGAGGATACGAGAATGCCAAAATCTCTGGTTTATACACCCTGTAAAAACATCTCAACTTGACAAGAAAACCTTAGTAGCACAAGCTTTATATAAAAACCAAATGAACCACTAAGATTATTTATTTAAACAAAATAAATGTAGCAAATTAATGAAAGAAAAGTTTTATTACAACCAAGTACAAAATGGAAATGCAGAAAGTAAATGCTCTCTTTTAAGGAGCTTATTTTCCTACTCTAACCATGATATAAAAAGGTTAAGTGTAATAAAAAATTCAATGTAACCACCTAAGCATTTTATTAACATAAAAAAATTGCCTTGTCTTTGGTTACCATCCAAAGTAACGATGCTTTATTTAGAAAATTCAGATGTGCGTGATGATCCGAAATGGGCAGGTTGGATGGGAAATCATAGGAATGGATAAATTCATTAAATTTCTTCCCAAACTGGTATGTGCTCATGCAAGCTGCTTCTATCCATGATTGGATAGAACTGATATACCAATCGGCATGTTGAGGCTGATTGACTACATAATCATACTGATCATCAAGGCTTATCAAGAGATAACTCATTACATAAGCCCCAAGTAACTCCAAATCATAAGGAAACTCTATATGTGAATAAGATAGCTGAGACTGGTACTCCACTGACTGCATCACATCTAACTTTTCACAATACTAATTCTCAATGTATTCATTACTGTTGACTTTGTGTGGCTCTGCATGATATGACTCTGAATGATCATGTGAAAATTCTGAATGCTCCTCTTCCATACTAAGATTTTCCTAGGTATCCATGATCCCCTCTATGGATGTATTGTAGATTGGACTTCAACAAATTTTTGAATAGACACTCCCCTTGCTGGACATATCATGGATGGGATTCTCAATAAGATTTTCACAAGTTGGATTATCTATGAAATTCCAATAGTCATCACTCCCATCTATGTTGGATATGAGAGAGTCTTCCTTGCTGGTAACACATCCTAAGATATAACTACCCTCCTCCTTTTCATAATGATCATCCTTCAAATTTTTGGTTTCAAAAATATTATGAGAAGTTAAACCTTCCAAAAATTCATCCCTAAGTGATGAACATAGAGGAGTGTCATCATACACATCATAAATTCCTTCATAAGTGTCGATCTCTGTAATGGTTTCATCATGAGGGATTTCTGGAAAAATATTAGCATTGCAACAAACTTGAGAATACCTAAAATATTGAATGTTTTTAGTTATGGTGACATGAGGAGAGTCTTCAACAATGTGTTCAATCATGGGTTCCTCATGAAGCTCTTGAATAGGATCATCCCGAGTGTGCTCATCTATAATGGAATTCATGGGCTCCTTTAGCTCCTTTAGGTAGGTGAGGGACCTTTCTACAACAGTTACCATATCTCCCTCACTATTATGCCACCTCTCAAAAAACATAGCACATACGTCTTTAGGGGAGGTGATGCATTTATAAGGAAAACCACAAAACCATATCCATGCCTTATTTTTCAAATAATGAACAAAAATTCACATCTCATTATCCCTATGAATTATGTTGAGTTTTTTCACAAATTAAAGAAAGGATATGATGTGAATGACACCTAAATCACCATTTCCACAAAAAATTGGAGCCTGAGAATATCTTTTTATCCTGGAGATATGTTTCATAGTTATAAGGAAATCCTGGGATGCCTGAGAAATCGATGGGAGGATATGCATTGGAAATTAGAGCACCACAATCTTCATCATCCATAATCGATTATGAGTAGCGTATATCAACCATGTATTTTGTACTGAACCGGAGCTGTCGAATAATGAGAATTTAAAGTTTTACTATGTTGTATGAACTCATCTACACACAATAAGTCTCAACAAAATGATGAGAAAGTAGGGTTTTATCCCTTCAATGCAGTCACCAAGCGAGAATAAAAATATACATTTAAGAACTCTCACAATTTATTTTTTTTCTTTTCTTTGTGAAAATAAAACTGAAAAATGTCAGTGGAGTCGCCAGATGAAATTTAAAGATCTACTCTAAGCATTCATCAAACAAAGAAAAAACAAAAAATAAGAAAACAAAAGTTGCACTCTGGGAATAAAAATATTTATCCCGAGCAACGGTGCCAAAAAAGTGTTGCCTCCTTTCACACACCTAGGGGGCACGTGGCATAAATCTTCAAGCCACTTGATGTGTCCTTGGGGGAAAGTCTCAAGTCAAGGTTTTCACCTTGTTCTTGACTCCTCCGTTTAGGCTCAACTCCTAACGAAGCCAAGGGGTGTAGACCCTATTAAGTTACTAAGACTAATTACTATAGTAAGATGGTATTAAATTGAATAAGTTGCTTAGGACACTAGTAGAAAATGAGAAATTAATGACTAAAAAAATGACTAAAATGAGGCTATAAATGACTATTTTTGAATCGGTGACTAATAGTAGAAAATTACCACTATCTTATAGCTAGTCGTATTTCACTAGTCAATGTTGTCTTGACTTAGTAGTCACTGATTTAGTCATTGATTTAGTCATTGATTTGGTCATTGATAGACAATGATTTAGTCATTGATAGTCAATGATTTAGTCATTGTTTTAGTCATTGATAGTTAATGATTTAGTCATTGATTTAGTCACGGATTTAGTCATTGATTTAGTCACTGAGTTAATCATTGATTTAGTCGCTGATTTAGTCACTGATTGCAACCATTAATAACCAAATATACGACTAAATAAACTACTAGAAATTAACATAATAATGACTAAGCTAAATACGACTAAGATACGAGAAATTAGCTACTAATAGTCGTATATATGTGAATTTAGTCATTTTTATAGTCACAAATTTATGATAGGGCATGGAGGAATCGAACCACCAACCTCCTGCCCATAATTAGCCAAGCACTCTACCATTGAGCTAGCACCCTTTAAGAAGTTGTTATTGCTTGACAATGATGATATTCAAACAAATTTATGATTGATATCAATCTACAAACTACATAATTATTACTATTACAACTTACCAATAACTAGTATTTATGAAAGTAGTCATTTACACAGTGGAGAATTGTAAATAAGAAGTAGCTGCGTGGAATGATTTCACAAATATCGACGTTTCGATACCTACTATGGGAAGGTTAAGGAAACTGTTGTGTCCCCATTACACCAATCACAGCAGGCACGCCTCGCTCCAAAGAAAACTGCACTTGGGCTTCTTGTGAATCCCTTGGTGCAAATGACATGGTCAAAACATTTCTCTTCAAAAGTTATGCACCCCACCTTGCCACCTAAGCATCCCATAAGGATTTCAGATAAGGGCATATCCTCAAACTCCATAAATCATTGCAAAAACAAAGTACATGACTTATCACCAAACTTTGCCACCCATGCATATATATAGTTGTCATTAATAATCTTAACCAGCTCAGGGAGGTATTTCACAATTAATATTCACCATTATCCTTTGTAAACTTGCTAGAGAAGCCAAGTGTGTTCACCTGCTATATTTAGTATAGAAATACAGCTACAAATGCAGTAATATTAGTATATTCAAAGCAGATTATATGTTAAGTAAATCCATTTACCTTTATGCAGAAAGAACCAAGCACATGACCTGTATAACTTTTCAGATGACCCTTATCTGGTTGTAGAGCGTACAAAAACTATAAGAGACATACATTAGTTAACACAAACGAAAAGGGATTGTAAGAAGAGATGGAAATAAAAATGAGATTCATGCTGAAGAAAAACTATAAGAGACTCCTACATCATACCTTGCACATGTAGAAACCATCTCCTCTTTTGTAAAACTGTCTTCCTGTGTACCTATATCGTGCAAGTATAAACAATCTGGATTGTTGCATGGCTGAAAACAGAGAGAGCATTAAGCATATAAAACAAATTATCTAAGTTATGAATCATTATAGATAAGTACAAAACAAGATTGGTGGTCAAAATTATAACTCTCACAAAGTAAGAAAATTAAACCAAACAAATTTCCTATAGGAAACATGATGCAGCAACATGCACACTATATCTTCCAGAAAATTTCAATAATGAAATACATCAACTGCACTTACCATATTTTTCAGCCATGCATGGCAGTACTTAGTTGTGCAAAAACAGGCTCTGCAAACATCATATTCAAGGAAAGTATAATATTAAAGTCCAAACAGATGCAAAAATCTTACAAAAAATACGGACCACTTGAGCATCATGGAAAGTATCTGCAAACATACCGCAATGGTCTACCATCCAACATGAATCCATTTATAGCCTGAATACAATGAATAGATTCTTCCTCTTTCACATAGGTAATATATCTGATACATAAAAAATAAAAAGAATCAAAAGGATAAAAGATAGGCTTATAATGTTTTCTGCTTTGTTTAACTTGAATTTTATGCATTCCAGCTCAAGCTGTCTAATTCATGAGAAATAATGATCATGTTCTAAGAATTGTTTTAAACTATATTTGAAAAAAATATAAACTATCATAAAGCCATCTCTGTGTTCTGAGATATCTTAAATTTGTTACTAAAAAGTTAACCTACTTGAGATGAGAGACTAGACAATAAAGGATGAGAATCAAGACAATACAGGAAGCCATTTAACACTTACACACTTGTAGTTGGATTACTGGTGGATTGCTGACTACTAGCATTGGAACGAGAAATCGATCCCTTCAGAACCTTCCCATACCATCCAAAGTACTCCCGTCATTCAAGGACCTAGAAAGAGGCAATGCATTCAGTCAAGTTTTCACCCATCTCAGAAGATATTAGGAAATATATAAAGCACTTACATGGTTGAATAGAAAACTGAGTGTGAGTATGGTCATACCACAAGATATTCAATGGAATAAATAATAGTCTCAAGTTTCCCATAACTCACATGCGTTGTGTATGCCACAAAACTTGGAAAAGGAACTACTCGTTTTACCATTTTTTAATGTAAATGATCCTAAATCCTTTTCTTTGTTAATGCAGAATTACTTGTATACCTCTTCGTCTGCTAAACTTGCACGTATTCCGACTATGTACACGAGGTTCCGCTGAATGACTCGCACATTACTGAGATGTTTGCGCATCTCAGATGTCCTTGCTTTTGACTTTTGGTACTTTTGCCTCTTCTCAGAATTTTTATCTTTCAGCCTGTCCAATCAAAAAGTGAAAGACATTAAGCAAATGAGGATATCAGGATTTTACCATAAGTGAAATAAGATAATCTAAAATCTGCTGCAACTATGAACTACCTTTAATACAGTTCAATTGCAAATTTGGTCAACTAAATTGAATACTTCCGATTACATATTTGAGAGTTTCAGATGGAACTACATATCAGAAAATGTTACATTTATGATGGTACTACCTTTCACAATTGAGAGGTGTTCCAACTATTTTTTCCTTGTCATATGGTGTTCTACATGCAGGACAACGCCCTTATGTATTATCCTTCTCAGCAACTTCCATAAGATGGTGCCAACACAAGACACATATCTGGCCAGACAAAATGCAAAATTAATTGTAGACAAGAGCAAATTTGAACAATTGAATTTATCAAAATGAGAGGAAAGACCTGGATATACTGTGTGGAAGCAGAAAGCATATTTTAGGGTCAACATAGCAAAGGTACTACACACCATGTTTTTGTTATACAGTGTTAATAATATGAATACAAAATTCTATTATAGAATGGAACATTAACATAAATAATTTTCTTGCCATTAACTTGGACAAATGTTAAAACACACTTAATATTTTCATAAAGAAAAGGAGTTTCCAAAACAGATACTAAAGGAGTTTACCACGATTTTCTGGAGTCACATGTCAATTATTATCTGTGAGTTGAACTGAAGAACCAAAAAAAGATGCACCATTCTACATTTGCCTTTCTGAAACTTTGAAACAACAAAATATACACCAGTTGGAGTAAGAATTGTGCAGGTGCAGAGGCACACAAGTTTTTATAGCCAAGGCATAGCAGCAATGTGTTGTTTGCCATCTAACACTTCCTCTCTAATTCCGTTGCCCCACGACCAGTCAATGCATATAAGCACACTATCATGAGGCTCACTGTAATCATCATTCTATCAATTATTCATTATTTTATATATATTCTTATCTACATTGCAGAAATCTTTTATCAATTTAATAGTGAATAGTCCACTTCATTGGTATCAAAGCTAAATTCTAGGCCAGTTTGTGGGTTACTTCCACCATTTGCAGTCCATACACTTAGCACGGTCATCTACTATAAGCCACAAGTCAGCACATTATCCTGTACGTTGTTGACTCAATTGAATAATTGTTGGTCTGTATAATTAATTTGTAGTATTTATTCAGCTGTACAGTCCTAACTACATTGTTTGTCCAGCCGTCACTGTTATGTACCTTCTCATCCACACATCTACAGTTTTCGTACAATCATTGTTTTTACAAATCCATACAACCGTAAAAAACAACCCAATGTGAGGGAGATATGTAACATCTGTGCTTAACGCTGATATGGCATGTGGCATAAGTTGGCCCAATATAATATTTTAATTAAAATAAGCAAGAGGCATTCCACAGCCCAGTGTGAGTAAGATGTGTCTACTTAATGCTGATGTGACACATGGCATAAGTTGGCCCAATAGAGTATGATATTTAGATAACAACCTAATATGGATGAGATGTGTTCACTGTTGACATCCATGTTTCTAAATCAAAATATTAAAAAAATGTAATGTAAAAATGAAAATTTAACAAAATAACACCAAGAATTAATTAATACACACACGCCAATGTAGATCCATCTTAACTCGTGATTTTTTAAACACGGAGATTTGCATCTCAATTTCATTTCGATCTACAATTTGGGATCATAATTCTACTTTATTTAGGGTGTTATTATGAAGTAGCAAGTCACTGTCAGGAAGAATTCACATGAATATTTCCACTACCTTAAGAAAGTTCATCTCAATAAAGAAAAATACCCACTAACACATGTTCTGCAAATGAATAATGATACATATACCAGGAATTATGAAACTTAGAATTTCTGCATGCATATGACAGGTAAACATGAACAGGATTCTATGTATAGAGTGATATCCTTGATTGACATTAAAATCCTTGAATGACATGATAAGATGAAAATCATTTATGAAAGTTTATCTTTCATAATTAATAATCAAAATGACCATATAATATCATCATGTACTGGAAGTTGCTTAGAATCTACAAACAAAAAATTACCGAATTGTGTATCATTTGCAAGTCTGATAGCTTCCTCCTCACTCTTGAAACAGAAAAGTGGTGCAACAGGGCCAAATACCTCCTCCCTAATGTGCAAGCATTGATGTACATCAGAATTCAGTTACAAATCAATTGGTTATCATAATAAAATTAATGCAGATAGTGTATAATATTTTTGCATTAAACATTACCCGGAAATCAACATGCTAGAAGTTGCATCTCCAAGAACAGTTGGCTCATAAAATGTATACCCAAGGCTATTTGGTTTACCCCCAACCAATAATTTTGCTCCCTGTGTTACAACAGAATATGCTCAGATTATAAAAATAAATCCTATCATTAGCATAACTCAAAATTCAATCTTGTATAAAAATAATTGCCTGGAATCTAGCTATTTTCAGTCGGCATTCCAAGAAAACTATCTGTTTTTTTAAGGACACAATTATGATTGATAGTAAGGAGTTGAAGAGGAAAAAGAGATTTGTCAAAACATAATAATGGCTGCTACAACTTTGAATATGTGAAGTTTTGTTTTGTATCCAACTACCATTTACAAGAAATCTAGAATAACCCCCTGGTTGCTAGTCTAAAAGAGTTTTGGGTCAGCCTTTAGCAATGCACTATACTCAAAGAGCTTTCATAGAAACATGTATAGATGAAGTACAATTCCCTTCCCACATCTTGACCAGGACATACTCAGAGAAGTTAAGATGTATGTTTGTGAGGTGCCAACCATTTTGGATGAAGTTACACAATCATGCACTACAACCCTAGAAACTTTGCGACATGTGACTATATTTTAGTTATTTCCTATGTGACAAGATGAGTGACCAAGGTTTCCTAGACAACCTTAGCACATATATCACACCCTGAATCTCTTACTGAATTAGATACTCCTGTTGGAAAATTACCTACAGATGATTGAGCAGTATATCCTAGCAGCATTTTTTCCAGCCATGAAGCCAAAGAAGATGAATCCATCAATAAGAAATTTTCTTGCAAAGTGTGTTTCAAGTTAATATAACTTGGATCACCTGTTAAAAGATTAACAAACAGCTGTAGCACCTTTGTATTCACTGACTCATTATGGCATCCATCCAAAGCATCAATTAAAGGCAAAAAGCTACCATTGCCTCCAAGAAATTCCCGGAACTTGTTGGATTGGTTCAACATCAATGAGTCCTCAGTGTTTCCCAAATAAAACCTAAGCAAAATGACTTTACTAGGATCCATTCTCAGGCATTCCACCATATCAGTTGCACTTGTAAGTAGATGCTCTTCAATAGATAAGTTAACCTCCTTGCTTGAGTTCATTTCTTTTACCAGGTAAAGCACCCCCATACAACTGGTGTAAACATGTCACAGGGACAAATCTGTAGGATACCATGTGTAGAAATGGATAGATAACAAATGAATGTTGAGGGTTAGAGTGCTGGTAGAAGATGTATTTGACAGGCCTGCGTGAATGAGACAAGTAAACAGCAAAATTACTCTAGAAATCAATAAAATGACTATGGCAAACTCTCTAGGCAGAAGCTGTGGTTTTTAGAGACCCTAACTATGGGTTTCCCTTTTCTATTCTTGGGCAAAGTTGGGTCCAAACTTTGATTGTGCTTCTCCCCATTTACAGTTAAAATAGCTAAGGAAAATCTTGGTTTTTAAAGCTTAGTTGAAGAAAGGATAATTGTTGTTTCCCAAATGTGTGGAAGGAGAAAGTGTAAGTCGGCTTCATATCCAGGTTTGACCTTTGCTCAGTGGGTCATTGTTCACTCTAAATGATTGGCTATAGTTGTGAGTAGAATAGGAAGATTTTCAGTGGGAAAATAAAGCTGCCTTTTCCATGTTTATTTTCTAACTTGCATGAGAATTACCTGGCATCAATTTTACTTGGAGAATAGCAAGTCCAAACAGCAAGACAAAGCAAGGAAAGGTCTGTTGGGAAGCCATACTTTTTTGGTCTCAATGGCAGTGAATAAACATTTAATTAATGGCAATTCTAACTAATGACAAAAGGATTAGATGAGGGGGAAGAATTGTCCTTTTCTACCTTGGGTGAAAAAAAGAAGCCAACAACACCAACTACTCATCTAGTGCAGCAGTTAGACTTAATGCAACCTCTGCCTCTGATATAGACTTAATGAAGCTCTACCACAGATGCATCAGTATTTTATTGGCCATTGAAATGTTTTTTTTGTCTATAGCATCACTGGCATGCCCACACCCTTCTACAAAATGTGCAACTCTCACATATGTTTGATGAACTTTTTTCAATTAGATGTGTATTTGCAAATGATTTTGGGACAAAACACATAGAAGAACTTACCCACAGCTGGCACACAAGCCCAGAATGTGACTCTGTTCTTTTCCATTGATGTTTCCTTATTTAGATGCCTGTCTAATGTTATTTTATAGTTTCTATATGCTTAGACATTTATGCCCTGTTTTAGTATCAAATTTATTCCAAATCCATAGATAACAAATATTAAGGAAACCTATAGAAAATCCGCAATGTTTAATGGCAACAACGCTTAAAGGAATATAAAAGTTGATTGAAGTGTTATTTATACAGTGTATAGTGGTGGAGGTGCTGATGGTGGACGATTTTGGGAGCATTGTTATGGTGCAGCTACTTTCTTTACACAGGGACCAAGATACAGTGCTCTGGTACCACTTGTCAGGGACTAACTATATATACACAAATAGGTATATTGAAAATATATGATACTTCATAAATGCTAGACGATAAATACAATGTATCATTGTATAATATATAGATTCATAATATTGGTGAATAGGTGAGCTTATACTGAATAGTTGTCAGATTTTTCAACTTTTTTATAAATGGTGACTAGTAAGTAAATTATAGAAAAACAATTGGATACTTTGAGCTCATTGTGCAATGTCCATGGCTTACAAGGTCAACCTTAGTAGTGGCCTTTAATATATCTAAAACAAAGGCATTTGATATTTATAAAGAACAGGTGGTGAAAGAGGTGGCCTTATAAACTTATCTAGGTTTGGTATTCAGGAATTTGATATTTATAAAGAACATGTGGTGAAAGAGGTGGCATTATATACTTATCTAGGTTTGGTATTCTCAGGATTGTCCTTCAAACTATTTCTATGATGTAACTAACATGCCCAGATCTGTTCACAAGTGCGGCCATGACTGCAGAAGACTATCCAATGTACAATCTAACAGGTACCTATGGTCAAACAAGAAGGACAAAACCAATAGCCCTCTGGTAAAATGGAAGATCAAAAAAGACAAAATGTGCAAGAGTCTAGGGTTTAAAATCCTTGAATCATTTTCAAGAAGACTAGCAGACAAGGCAGTATGGAGAATGATTGCAAGTTGCAACATAAGGCCTCTCGTAAAATTTGATGACAGCAAAGTACATGTCTCCTCTAAACCTGGAAGAATGGATCAGAATGCCAAACACAGAGGTTAGCAGGGAATGCATATGCAAGACATCTATGATAGATGACTTTCACAGCATTGGAACTAAATTGGCATGGCTTATAGGAAGTGGACAAAGGGCAAGGCTAGGTACAGAGCCCTGGAAAAAAGGCACAAAATGCTCCTAGATTATCCCAAGGTTGAATTCATCATTTGCATTCTGAAATATATATTTCTTACCAGATGTACATTGTATATGACATGGAAGATAGAGGGTTGTGGGTATCAAGATGGAAGACAAAAGAACAACTTGGCCTATATATGGTGCCTAGACTAAGGAGTGGGGAATTTACAGGTCTGCGAATCTGCCCTGATTGCAGCAATGATAAGGCTTAGGGAAATTTAGGCATGATGTTTTGGGATACTGAGGTCCTTCCCATGCCAATTAACACCTTCATTAGCTAGGAGATCTACCAGTTTGTTGGTGGTTTTGCAGACATGAGAAGGAACAATGACAGGGATATCTTTCCTAATACAGGCAACCTCTTTTATAGTTATATTAAACCTCCAATTTTGGGTTGATTCTTCAAAGTTGGTGCCATGGATGATTTTGGATAGAGCATTGACCATTTGATAGTCTCCATCAACAACAAGATTTTCTTAGATATTAGCCTTGGCGATGAGAAGGCCCACTTCAAGGGCTTGAATTTCAGCTGAATTGTTGGTGTCTTTCCCATGATAGTCAGCATAGATGTGAAAAATGGGGCTCCACAATAGACGTAGGGGGAATACCCTGAAAGTACTGCAAGTTTTCATGCTGATATAACCCTTGGTTACAGGCCCTTCCTCCACCCCAAATATTGTTTTGTTGCCTGTTGTACCACTCATGCCCAACATTGTTTTTCCATCTAATCAAATCCAATGACTCACCACTCCTAATTGGTGAAGTTGTATCTAAAGGCTCCAATGATGCTCGAAGGTCCGAAGTTTCCTTTAAAGGTGCCATCAAAGTTAAGCTTGATTAAAACATGACAAAGAGAGAATCCAAGAAATAGGAGAAGAAACACCAAATGTGGCAGTGTTTTCCTTGGATGTTAGAGAAACCATGTGAACTCCCCAAGCTTGGACAATCATTTGCTCCCTTTGTTCAATCAATTTGGCTCAAAACCGAAACAACTACTTATTTTAAACAATTTTTGCAAGGGAAACTGTAAGCCTCAACAAGTTGTAACAACAAGATGGAAAAATGAAAGTCTAGGATTTCTTCTATCCTTTGTCACATGTTCAACCAATTCAAATCTTAAATGATGATATATTTCAAGTAACTACTGCAAAAGAAAACAATGGTGGATATAGCTCACCATTGAAACTACCATTTATTATTACTTTAGCCTTGTCATACTTTGTATGAAAAAATATCCTTTGGTTAGAGCCCCAGAAATTAAAGTAATGACATTTGATATCTGAGATTATGTAGTTTACTTTTTTCCATAATTGCTATAAGCAACAGAATGACTTGAAGATGTCTGTCTATTTTCTGCTTGTTGGTGAGGAAATCATAATAAGAGTGAAAAATGTGACCTGATTTTGGGGCCATGTGTGTAACTGAGTTTTTGGTCTCAGATCAATTGTATAAAGTATAGAGGAATCATAAAACCTTAGCAGAAAATAGAGCGAAAATAAGAAAGACTAGATAGTATCGGACTAAAATCAACACAAATATACACGAGCATGTAATGCTAATTTTATGAAAAATGCAAAGGAAAATGTAAAGGTTAGGTGAAAATTGAAACCACCGTAACCTCCCCGGGGTACTATAAACATGTGATGTACAATTTTATAAGTTATAACTTATATTTGTGGGAGAGATGTTATATTCAGAGTGGAGCCAGATGACGGGACTGAAAAGATTTAAAAAAATTAAATAAATTGAGGATATATGAGGGGTAAGTTTGACTTGAATGGCTAAGTTCTTAACTTCAAAGTTTATGAAATCAAATCAAGTCCATTTTCAACTTAAATTATCTATTTTGAAAGAGAAACTATACACACAAATATGCAAGCAGCTTTAGGAATATCCATGAAGTACTTGACCAGTAGATAATGAAGTACATGTACCCATAATTTGCAGATCCATAGAAAAAGCTCAGACATTAAGGAGCACGAGCAGTCAACATTTTTCATGCCTGCCTAGGCACAGAAGAACCTTTATTGTCTAGAATGACATTGTTGCTAGTGTCATACTAAGAGACAATCACATGTTAGAATCTCATTTTGCAAACACACCTACAAGTTGCCTATGTCCAGCAGTGAGTTGAGACTGGACATGACCTGATGTGTATTTAACCACGGTATACAATATAATGACAGTGCTGAGTAGAGAAAAATTGAATGTTTAATATTTATAGGGTATAACTTAATCACATCAAGAAAGTGGTTATGGTAGAGCAGGAGGAATAATACATGATTTAACTCTGTATTGGGAAATCAAGTATCTTATAATCAGCAATATCATTTCAAGAGGGACAAATGCCAGGACAGTCAGTGATGAAGCACACGAGCATTTATGACCCATCAAATTGGGCACTAGTCTTGACGCATAGTCTGTAAGTGGCAAAAAGGGCATGGTAACTTGATTTCTCAGATTCAGTGCCTAGTTTTTTTTATTTAGATGGATGTGATACCATGCAAATGCATTAATATCTGTTATGCTATAAAATGTCAAGATCAGATTTTGGGATGATGTGGAAGCCCACAGGATCATAATACCCATGAGACCAACAGATTAACTAGACCTCTCAATTTGATAAACAAGAAATACAGTGTCTACTTCTATTAAATCTTGGACCAGAGATACAATTTCTCCCCAAAACAGATTTGCCATAAGAGAATCCTTATAATTTATAAATTGTTAGAGATAGAGGTATCTCGGGATGCCCTTCATGTGGTGCTTCCTAGCATGGAGGCACATTATCATTATGGGCAGGAATGTGGAGTATGAGATGCTCTCTACCATAAGTCATGGATCCAGTGGTGGAATCATGCATAGGTTTCAGTTACCTGTGACAGTTGCAAGCGAGGTGTGCCAGGAGAAGCAGCTAGACAGAGTGGAATCATGCATAGGTTTCTGTATGGGATGAAGGTGATGGTGGTAGCCAGGAGAAGCAGCTAGACAGAGTTTCACAGGAAGATATTCTTTCTCTAGAAATGCAAGGACTGTCAGAGTTATGCTCGTTTAAAAGAGATGAGAACAATAAAAAATCCCTTTATTTTTTGCTCCAACAATCTGTAAATTTCTAGCAAAGAAATATTAATTTCATATTGATTTTTAGATTCGTAAACCCTCATTTTCAATGATTTATTTTATCTAATTTTCTGTATAACAGATCTGTAATTTTCAGGATGCAAATTGAAATTTCAGAGGTATGGCAACCTCTCCTGCATGCCGCTTCGAATTACTCCTAAACTCAAGTGAGGTATGATGCAAACTCTATCTTATCATCATGCAAACTCAACTTGACTGTTGTCTTATCATAATGCAAACCTCTCCTTTGACTGTTGTTTGACAGCAAACAAACCCCATCTTTAAACTAATGTCTTCTCCTCATGTAAAATCAACTCTACTGTTGTCTTATGATCTTAAGCAGTTGCATCCTCTGCAACACATGGAGACATATCTTCTTGAGCTCGGAGACATCGTTTAGAGGGAGGTAGGGAAACATCATCACTTGGTAGAATACTTCTCAAACAATATTTATCATCCTTTGGTGTGGTGAAAATGATGGTGACTAAGACCCTTTTGAGTTGGCTTATATGTGGGTCCAACTGGTGTATTATCGAAATTAGTACAAACCCCCAAGGGTTCCCTTGAATATAAAACTCGATTGTTGAAGTGTGAGCTACTGGAAATAGGAACTACTGACAATGGACTAAATCCCTTGGTGAGAACTGACACTAACTGATCGAACAACAAGCAAGCAAGTCATATTTAATCCCTCGGAATGGTAGGCTGACCAAACAAGCAACATCGGCTATGTGTTTTATATCCATGGACTGGAAGGAATACTCCCTAGGTAAGAACTAACAATAGACTAAATACTTTGGGCATACTTAATCCTCTAAGGTGAGAACTAACAGACTGGCCGAACAAGCAAACATGTCTAATTTAATATCCTCTTCAGCTGAAAGTGTGTGCACCCAACTAGTAGAAGGATAAAAAGTGATATTGTCTGTTGAAATTGTAATAAAAAAGGGCATGTTATAAAATATTATCCTTCTTTAAAATAAAAATAAGATGCTATTTTTTTATCTATTGTTGGTCCTTGCTATGTTCTATTTACCTTTTCTCTTCCGTACTACTCTCCTGTTGTAACTGCTTCTTCCGCTGTTGGTTAGATTTGGTCTTACAATAATAAAAGGAGTATTAGCCTCATAGAAATATATCTTTAGTCTATTTGAGGGTACCCCCTCTCTAGCCTGAGAATTGTATCGAAGTCCTAGATTGGTGCAAGAAGGTTATCCTGCACATTATGCCCATGCATTTGTCCCTGTGAGAGTAGAAACAACCTGGGGAACAACATAAGAACTGGCACAGTTGTCAGGGGCTCTATCTCAGTAAATGACATAAGGGTTTCTTTCTAGTTGAAGAGACAAAAAGCTCGCTAAAAAACTATGATTAGTGTTTCTAAGTACCCTAAATTTTTTAACACAGTAAGGTGCTGCACTTTCACAGAGATGGGGATGAAAAAGCTTCACATAGAACTTTTGGACGGATGGGTGAACATATAACATTCATAGGCTTCAATAGCACTTGCTTCAGGAAAGGAACTTAGCAGTAGCAACACTATTGTTATTTGAGGTGTGGTCATTCATTTTGCTGGGCACTAAAGAACTGAATTCTTACCAATTATTGAAAAAACAATTATTTAGGAATCAAAATTCACAATAAAGAATCAAGATTTAGGATGCTAGATTTTGAACATTCACAATGTAGGATGCTAACCAAGATTAACATGCATGAGCTAAATTTCCAAATAAAACCAAGAAACCAACCTGCAATTCATCACCCACCTCTTTAAGAGCCTCCAAGCTCTCTCGAATGCCCTTCTATCCATGGAAGAGCTCGAAAACAAATACCCAAATTCTAAACCCTCGGCAATGGTTTCTAAGCATGACAATTCCTCGACGAGCATCAATGTGACCTGATAAATACCCAAAACACCAAAAGCACCTCTCAGACCAAATTCACAACTATTTTCCTCCCAAAACCCACCAAACCCTCATGGCTTCTTGCCAACAGAAAATATTTGGCGTCAAACGTCTATTTAGATAATCCGAGTAGGAAATCTCCACGAATTCAACATAATTCTTCATACTTGGGTAATTTGGGGAGGAATTCACCATGAATTCAGATAATGTTGATTCTGGAATGATAGAGTTTACTGTGTATGAAGCAGCAACAGAGTAACACAGTCGTAGTTGCTCAGCAAACAAGGGATTCATAGGGAAGCTTGATGCTTTCACAATTTATGCGCCTCAATTTTCTTAGTGAAGTTGTTGTCCGCACTGCTTTGAAGAAATCCCTCTGCAGTCAAAGAAAAATATCTATTACGTTAATCCTATTGGCTATTCAATCTGTTCCACTGATCCAGTGCAAAAAATTAAAACAATAAACTTACAAAGAACTGTGCATGTCATCTTAGCTTTCTCATAAGCCATTTCCTTCTCATAATCCTCCATGAATGAACTCAAGAAGAGTTTGGTCGTATGTTTGGGTTTGCACTGGAGGTATTTTGGTCATATTACAATGATCATCTTATTAGTTTACATAGTACATATTATATGGTATATTTTATATTTTATTTCGTTTATTTTATATTGCATCATAAGTTTTATTTTATATATATGTTTTACAATAATATAGATGTGTGTTCGAGCATTTATATTGTTTATTTTTATGTTGTTTTTTGTTATATATATATAATCATCTAGTGCAGGGTTTCGATCTTCAATAGGCGAGATGCTGGTAATGGAATTGAATTTTGAACCAGATGAAGGAAAGTTTGGGTATTATCCGGTTGTAATTTATAAATCCGAGAAGGAAGTTACGAGATACCCCAAAAATAGGAAGGAAGGAGCCAGGAACCTTTATCCTTTTGGGATAGTTTGTTATATTAATTCTTGCACATGATCTAGGAACTAAGATTCAATCTCATCAAAGAATTATTAACAATTAATCATGAATTGGAAATTTTCAGGAACCAAATAAGTTTCCTCTCTGTATATTATATAAACAATAAAGGATTACAATTCCCATGCATAAGCCATAGCTTAACTCAATGAATAATTTGAA
>LPNX010104778.1:333705-344519 GCA_001517045.1 Pseudotsuga menziesii | reverse complement strand
GGGATGATGGTAATTAATGCTCCTTGATGTCAATTAAACTTAGGATAGTGGTTTAACTAGGAAAATTTGACTGAAGAGTGTGTATGATGGTAAATGTCTCCAACATGTTAGACCTTTCAAGCCTACCAACCACACTGATTATATATTTGTTCCTTTAGCATTCTTTCGTAGCAAAACAGGCCCTAATAAATTGATATGGACGTGTATGATTCAGAATTGGATGATAAAGTACTATAATGAGGAGGACGACAAGAGACGAAAGCTGTTTTGCTTTCTTAGTATTGGTTCAAATCCAATCGTCTCTACCATACAGTATTTTCAGAAGCTAGTGCAAGTTGTACTAGTCCAAGTAAGAAATCTCTCCTCCTCAATCAGAGGATAGAAGCAATTAGGCATGGATAAATTGATCGATCAGGTGACTCGGCTCCATCATTCTCCCCACCCCGCCCTATTTGTTCCAACTAGGATTTCTGTAATCAATAAATAGATTGTCTTGTGGGAACTTGAACTCACTCAATATAATATAACTATCATGGAAACTCAGAAACATATATTATATCTCTCTCATGTATGGTGTTTCGATAGGTTTAATAATTTTACGCTGTAAACCGTTCAGGGGTTCATCATTGGGTTAACCCTGGCAGCCCTAAGTTGGGCAAGTAAAAGAAAAGAAAGAAATCCATTTCCTTTTCCTTGTCTCTCTTGCTAAGCTTTTTGGGGTCTGTGTTGAAGGTTCCAAGGGTATTTAGATTTAACGGGGTCCGACGCGATGGTGACTCATGGTGAATGGGGTATTTATTTAATGGGGACTACTTTCTCGTCTGACGAACATCTCTTGTCATTTGTTGGAGACATGAGGGAACATATATCTTCTTGGCCAATGGTGGGGGTGAGGGTATGAACTCGTTCGCTTGATAGAAAGAGGGCAAGGGCCGCCATCGCTCCTAATCTCGTCTGGTGGGAGTGATGGGGTGACTGGGTGTGTTATTGGGGATGTATAAAATGCTATACATACCTGTAAATTCACGACAACCAAGTCGACAGCTTAGCTTTGCATAATATTTTAGAGGAAATAGAAATTACTGAGACACTGAAGCATAGAATTGGAGAGTTGAGAGTCTGAGTCCTGACCTCCGACTGTCCTATACAGCTCGTAAACCCAAAATAGTGTTTTTTTTCATGAGATTTCACCAATCTCTTTAAGTTCAGGGAAGCTCAATCCAGCCTACCCAACGTTTTACCTTTTCTTCTCTTGCTCTTACCTATGAAAAATGTGGAACCTTCGAGTTTCCCACCGTAGAAGACAATGAGGAATTAGAGTGTGCAACTATTTCCTTCTACAGAAAGATGATTGGAAGCAACACCATGTCAATTCCACAATATCCCGACACTCTTGAGTTGGTTTACCTTGCCCGAGGTAGGCGAATGCATGTTTATGTATTTCACATGATTACAATAAAAATAATTTTATAATTGCTTCTACATAACATAGATATATCTGTGCAGGTGAGGGAAAACTGGGTATTGTTTTCCCGAGGTTTCTAGAAACTTTCAGTGATAATTCTTCGTTACGAGGGCACTCAGGGCATAAATCAGAGAGCCCAGAGGGTGTGAGGAGGGTGTTCATGCTTTTCCCAGGTTGAAAGCTCAAAAATGCATATGGTTATGAGTGCATAGGCTGGAGATGGTGATAATTGCAAATGTAAAGTACTAGAAGAAGTAACTTCAGCAGCATTGAGACTTGTAAAAAACCATAACAATTGGTTATTGATTGGAGTGATGAACACAATCAGAGTGGCAAGAACCATACCTTTGAAGCGCTCCGGTTGGTCACTACAAGATCCTGAACCGACTTATTGTCTACAAAAATAGGGTATCAAGTGCAAAAACAGGGGAGCGAGCATCAAATGATACCTTCAGCCTAGAAATACGAAGTTGACGTGTTTTTTTGGCCATGCATTGGATGCATTTGGTAAGTCTACGTGGAGGAGGTGCATTCGAATGGCCTGTTCTCGAGGGGATGTAGGGATTTGATGCTTCTATCTAGGTAACGATACGGTACTAGTTCTAGTACCTAATTCATAATTGACATAGGAACATAATTTTCCTTTGGAACGTGCTTAACCGAGTTTGCTTCAATGATGCAGCAAGGATAAAGATGGTCAAGAAAAAATTCATGCAATTGCTTTGTTGGATCTCTGAAGATCAAGGAGCATGGCACTAATATTACTAATAGAAGGTAGACAACTTACAAAAATTACACTTCATTGCCAAATTTGCAATTTTCCATGACACAATTAAAAATGACTAACATAAATGACTAATTCATATTCTTCTAGCTAGTCATTTTTTATGCTGTGACTAAATTAGTCATTTATTTTAGTCATTTTTAACTCTGTCACTTATTATCTAGTCATATTTGTTAATTGGTGACTAAATTAGTCATTAATTTTAGTCGTTTATAGTTGGGTCAATCAAAATTGCTCATATTTAGTAGTAAATCACTTGGAAAACCTATGGTGACTAGAAATTTTAGTCACCTAGTAGCTAATTCCTCATTTTGTACTAGTGGGAGTTTGAAATTAACAATTGAGAACCACATATGACAAGATGAAAAATAAACACAAGTAAGCACAAGGTTGACACACAATATATATATCGAAAGAAGTAAAAAAATAACCAGTTCCTTAAAATGGAGTCGCAAAATGATTAAATGTGCTTTCATGTGCTTGGAGTGAATGTTTTGCAATTGTCTCTTGGTACATTTTAAGTTAATATGAAAAATGAGTGGATTAAATTAGGAGAGGGGGGATTCCAGAGATACCCGAGGGGTACTTGGAGTATGTCCAAAAAATAAAAGCTTCACAACTACACATAAGGTGTTTGTGGGCTAGATGGAGTCTCAGAGACTGTGTTCATAATACACCTGTTAGGGTGTAACAGAGATCGACGCCTCGAGGTCACTTTCCAGTTGTTCCCACTCCTTTGGGCATTTTTCCATCGCTTATGGTTTGTTCGAGGTGTTGGATTTTTGCTTGATGGTGGTTAATTGGGGAAATTGAAACGTAATTAATATAGTCACTCACGTTTCTTTTGATGCAGCTTGACTGATCAGATGAACCACAGCCAAAACGTAGAGCATACACACCGGATTCTTTGTAATTTTTAGTAATATTTAATTGATGTCTTTTTATTAGAAAGAAAACCCTCCAGGAACCTCCTTCAGTCCAAGTGTACCTCAATCAGGGAATCAAGGAGGGCATTGATTTTAATTGATTTATTGCAGAAAACTAACAATGAATAATGAAGCAGCAAAAACAAACCATAGGTTCTCTAATTAAATCTACCACGATCCTCTTTCACCTTTTGGTTCAATCAGGATTCATGGGGTAAGTATTCAAGTTAATTTGAATTTATAATATGGAATATATGATGAAATTAATCAAATTACACTATTTTTCATAAATAAAACTAATCTAGAGAAAAAATAGGAAAATGAAAAAAAATAAAAAAAGGACGCAAATCCCCCCATGGAGGATGGGCTCGAAAGAGCCTATTCGAAATCATTTTTTACTACCAGTGGTTAAAATATCCAAAAACGGATATAATCACTCTTATTTCTTATACAAAATGAACCCAAAATCTTACAAAGTGCAAAAATTAAAGATTTCAGGAAATGGGCAGACCCGTGGGGGGTTCCAGATGGCCCAAAAGTCACTTTTCCACTAGCACCTCCTTCTATTTTGTGTTACACCTGCTAAAAAAACATAAATATTATTAAACTTAAATATTCCCAAAATCACTTTGAAAGTACCTTTGGGTCAACACACATTTAACCAAAAACAACTAAGTTAAAACTAGTGAAAAAAAGGCGAGAAAAGGAACCAAGGAAAGAAAGATTTCGTTGGGATCTTGGCTTCACTTTTGGGAATCCAATATGATGTGCACTGATTTGTAGATTTATCTTTTAAATTAATAAATATAAATCTAATGCATGCAAGCTACAAGTTTTCTTTAAAATTCCATGCAAAAAAGACGATTTCCCCAAAGCGAGATCTAGAATGCTTATGAAACCTTTTTTAAGAATAAGATCTAGAATATGAGATTTAAGAAGATAGATCTATGTTAAATTTCACTCTAAGATGATATATCTAAAAAAATCAAATCTATGAACCAAGTAACTAGGTAAAATTTTAAATTTTAAAGGGAGGAAGAGATATGGAGAGGAAAAGCTTGTCGCTGCAAAGAACCAGCCAAAAGGATTCGTAGTGGGATGCCGAGAAAGTATGTCATTTAGAGATGTTGAAAGTAATGTGGAGCCAAATTAGATCCACAATTATTCCCAACCAAGCAACCCGTAAATCACTCAAATACTTACAAACCCGTGAGATCTGGTGATTACATATAAATCAAGGCTAAAACTACATGCATATAAACTTATAAACATGTCAAATATAGATCTCTAAGTACATGTATTCAACATAGAAGAAACAAGTAAACTTACTTATATCCCTCTATTTCCAATGATAGGGAGCAATATTTTTTCAACCAGATTCATAATTCAAGATGCAAAAATTTAAAACAACACACAGATTACCTCATGAATATCAAACAATAATGGCCCATAGAAAATTGCACCACACCATTAGCCTCCAAAGATTTCTTTATTGCAGAAAAATCACAGAATACTATATCAATTACAACTAGAAATCCCCTTCTTCCAAATCTAACTAGCTTAGAAAGGAGGAAACTATGCTTTATTCATAGCAAAAACTGAAACCCTAGCCGAGAGTTGGCACAATTCCCAAGGAGAGAGGGACTGCAGCTGCATGAGGAGTCAAGATAAGCTTGATCTGAGTCTAACTGAGTATGATTTGAGTCTGACTAAGTCTGATATGAGTCTGACTGAGTGTAACTGACAATCGGAGTGTTGATCGGACTGACACATAAATCGGTTAACTGAAACATCAACCAAACCACATCCAGATGAGCCCACACATGTGGAGGAGAGAGAGAGGGTGCAAATCTCAAGGATGCATGCTGTGGTGCACTCCCTCTTCAGCCCAGATCAACTCCTTCTGTCAAGGAATGGTCAGGTCTAGTAAATCCAAAGCCGATGAGACTGATTTCAATCAAATCGGAGCAAATCCCACTGATTTAGGAATTTGGGTTTTCTCCATTATTTAATTAATTTATCAATTAAAATAATCAATATTTGATTTTTAGGGTTTTCTAACCTGAGTGATGGGAAAATCACTCAAAACTTAGGAAAAGTGGGTTTATGGGTTTTTCGGGTGCTCTAACTTAGAAAATGAGCACCCTCATGACTGAAGTTGATTTCTAAGCCCACTTTTATTACAAAACCAATTTTGCATTTAGACTATCAAAAAATAGCCTAAGTTTTGGAAACATTAAAGCTTTGAAAAAACTTAAAAATTAAAAATTAAAAATTAAAACCTAGGGGGGCTTAGAAATGTTCATATGACGCAACCATAATTCATAGCATGTTTATACATTGACACACAGACTCTAATAACCTCAATAGGCTTAAATTCCAAGCCGACCACCCCAAATTTGGAGGTATTGAGTGAAAAACTTAGAAATTATCAGTCATTTATTCAACAACCAATAATAACCAAGGGAAAAAACACTATGGGCTAATCGGATTGACAAATAAATTCCAAGAGACCGAGTCTTTTACAGACACTATCATGCTAGCACATTTTATTACAACTGTCCCAAGGGGTTATGAACATGTTGTAGATAAAAAAACCACTTCCCATAAGCAAGTCTGAAGGTCTTCTGATGTCCGAACAAATCATATTTGTCCAGTTTACCAGGCTCACTTGATAACATCGACTAAGTACAACTTAGGTTGTAACTACCCTAACCATGTGATTCATTGGGATGTGATTCAGGTGGAACCCGATGGAGAGTTCCAAACCAAGCCATTGCACATCCTCAACCAGAAGGTCACCATGCTCCAGAATCGAGCCATATGACAGGTAAAGGTGCAATGGGAGCACTACATTCCCGAGGAGGCTACTTCGGAGATGGAGGATGTCATGCAATTGGAACATCCACTTTTGTTCAATCTTGCAAAGCACTAAGGTGGTTCTAATGTAGCATTTTTGTTAAATTTTGTTAAGCACTAAGCACAATACTGTTATAGGGGGAAGGGATTGTAATACCGCGAATTTGACCCCATGGTATTAAGACTGTACATGATGTAAATATTGTATTGAGATCATGGCATGGAGCTCAAGGCCAAGGCCCTTCCATTGATATGGTGTCTTGTGCATAGGTGATCAAGGTTGATACCTATGGTTTTTGTGATAAGTCAAGCATGGAGCATTTTGAATATCATTGAAATGTACAATTTAATAAAATACCACAGCTAGCTATGGAACTAAAACATGAAAGAGATGGGGCCATGATTCCACAACGGATAGGGTTGGGATTTAGTCAAACCCCCTGAACCAATAGGGTGTGACTAGGAGTCAATGTGGAAACGCATGTACCCTCATATACCTTTTCGTCCTCTGTCCTCAATCATCAATTGCTTCTATAAGTTGGTTGAAAAAGTTAATTCCTTGGGAAGAGAAAGGCATGGAATTCTGATGGCTTGTCTAAGAAAGCCTATAGGTATGCATTCTAGGATGTTGTGTTCTTGCTTATGAAGAAATAAGTCATGGGAATGCACGCTCATCCCCTCATCCCTGAGTCGCACTGAACTTTGGGAGCATTATTGGCACTATTCGTAGAGCCTACAAGAAGAGAGTTGTGTTTCTGTTAATGTGCATTGTGCATTCATCCTCCTAGAAGAATCATGTTTTGTTTTGGTTTGTTCAGCAGTTGTTTACCATCCTAGGTCACGCAGAGGTTCGGTTGTCTCCTTGTTTTGCAGAGTGAATGAGAAGTGGACATCACTCAATTTTATGAGAAAGTGTGGTCATTTGTGGTTTCCCAGTGTTGTTGTGCAATGATCTCCTCGGTCACAAAGTGATTGCAAGCCTATTTTTTTGTGTTACACTGTGGTTTGTTGCGTTGTGCACCTTGGATCGGGTCTGAAATATATGCAATACTCAGGAGTGGAAGAGACATTGAATGTGCTTCATAAACCTAGTGTGAAACCTCACAATAAGATGAGAGTGGCTTGTTAATCTGCTCTGCACATTCTGAAGAGAACTAGAAGGGAAGGTGTATCCCAAGGGACTATGGAGTAGAGAAGGGGACAC
The DNA here is from genome assembly GCA_001517045.1 of Pseudotsuga menziesii. NCBI lineage: Eukaryota > Viridiplantae > Streptophyta > Pinopsida > Pinales > Pinaceae > Pseudotsuga > Pseudotsuga menziesii. The sequence goes on along the minus strand of LPNX010104778.1, from coordinate 337,281 downwards.
TACCTTGTGTTGGGTATGTAGTAATCATGGATGACAAGAAAGATAGATATTTTGAAGGTTTCCTTAGCTCTGTTGATGAGCTCACTATATTAGCAATTCTTCTTGTCCACTGCCTTAGCATCCTGATAAATCCAACTTGAAGGATGGATTGGATGATAGCCTCATAAACTGATCTATTGGCTTGGTTGTGTCTTTTTGTGTTTGGCCTTATGATTAATCCTTCGTTGGTTCTTAAACTAATTTCTAGCTTGAATGTGAATAGTCTGATAAAGCCAATAGTGTTTGGCTTGTAATCCTACATCCTGATAAACCCAACTTGGTGTTGGCTTGGCTGGACAGTTAGATAAACCCAACTAACGGTTGGATTGACTATGTGTGTGCTTTTTTCTGGATGTGTGTAAGTCTGTTATTCCCTAGTTCCTTTTGGAAATCATGCCCAACTTGGTAGGTGGCAGTGTGTTGATACATTAATGAACACACTGGCATATGGTTGGGTGGAATGTTGCACGACATAACTAGTCACGAGACAACTTAATCATCAAGATAAGTATTCTTCGTCCTTCTTGGTTATGCAATGTATTTGCCTCTGAATTTATATGATCATGTTGAATGCTTGTTGATGATAAAGTAGAGGTTTACTTGTGTATAAATTTCCCTATATTTGCTTGTTATGCCTTGTATGTTTTATCCATTTTACTTATGTACATGCGTTGTTTTTTTTTATGCAATTTCCTAAGTTCATGGAGGCTAGAAGCCTATCGCGGGGGAAAAAAATGAAGCTAAGGTAAGAACAATTGAGTTTCTCCCTCTTCGAATTCTCCTGCAGAAGGTAGAAGGAAGAAATAATAAGAGAAAAAGTTGAACAGGGAAGAACCGTTCTGTTTCTGCACCCCGGGATCTGCCTGCAGAAGGCGAAAGGAGGGAGGAGGAAAGGGAAGTTGAAAACAAGGAAGAGTGTGCATTTTTTTATTTCTGAAGTCTGAGGTTGAAAGGCGGAAGTAAAAAGTGTAGAATATTTCTAAGGAAAAAATATAACTTTCCAATTTCAAAGTTCCGAAGTGCGGAAGTGCAGAAGGCGAATGTCGGATGAGCCACTAAATGTTCCATCGCACGTTGAGTTTTTTTATTTTCAATTTTTGAGGTGTGGAAGGAGGAAAGAGGAAGTGAAGCATGTAGAAGGAGGTAGAGTTTTGGAATGTTCTATCACACATTGATTTATCAATTTCCTAGTTCCGAGGTGCGGAAGGTGGAAGAGCCATTAAATGTTCTATTACACATTGATTTTCCGATTTCCAAGTTTCGAAGTGTGGAAGGTGGAAAGAGGAAGTGTGGAAGGTTGAAGCTGAAAGAGTGTTTGAATGATCCATAGCAAATTGAGTTGCTTATTTTTGAGTTCCGAGGTGCAGAAGACAAGAAGCGGAAGTGCAGAAGGTGGAAGGAAAAAGAGTGTTTAAATGTTCTTGTCACACATTAGGCTTTTGATTTCTGATTTTCGAGATCGAAAGGGTGGAAAGAGGAAGTGCACAAGGTGGAAGGCAGAAGGATGGAAATTCAATTCATTGAACCTTTCATTTTTGGCTCTCGATTTCTTGGTTCGGAAAGGAAAGGAGCGAAAGTGCGGAAGGGACAGGTCCAGTGCGGAAGTGACCATTAGGAACTTAGAAATCGTAAATGTGGAAGGTAGAAGGTGGAAGGGTGTTTGAATGATCCATTGCACATTGATTTTTTGATTTCTAATTTCTGAGGTGTGCAAGGCGAAAAGCACAAGTGCAGAGTGTTTAAATGTTCCAATCGCACATTAGGTTTTTGATTTCTGATTTATGAGCTCGGAAGGGTGGAAAGTGAAAGTGCGGAAGGTGGAAGGTGAAAGGATGACAATTTACATCATTGAATATTTGAGTTCTGGCTCCCTAATTTTGGATTCAAAAAGACGGGGAGAAAAGGTGTAGAAGGTAGAAGGCGAAGTGCAGAAGGGACAAATCCAGTGTGGAAGTGACCATTCGGGTCATAGAATGGATCTGTTAATGGAAGAATGACTATTACAGTGATGTATATGGGTTCTTAAGCCTAATAATGAAGATGGGAGAGTGAGATAACACCCATTCTTGGTGTTTGAAAAGAGAACAAGTTCTCCTAAGGAAATATTTTTTAATTTATCCGCATTATGGGGTATGGGGATGTTACAGATTGGTATCATAACTACTGGTTGCAGTGCTAGGGCTTAAATGGGCTAGGTGACAATAAATAAATGGTTTTTTAATTTTGAAGTTAATATGCAGCTAACAAATTATGTTGTTAACACATTTTTGTAGAGCCATAGTGTAGATTGAATATCGGGTTTTTGGCTTAGCCATGAGAACCAACGACATCTATGATGCACGGAATCCCTATGAGCATGAAGAAGATGGTATGGGAGTAAATGTTCGAGTTGAAAATGATGATACAGATTCTAATGGAAGGATTTTTCAAGAGATTCCACTAGACATTGCAGCTACCATGAGAAACTTGATTAAATATTAGGAAGAGCAGCATCAACTGAATGCATCCATGCTATAGAGTTTGACAGACATCCAAAGGAAGATGAGATCTAGGCATTCTGAATCAGAAGGATCCACTGGCGATTCGAGCGCTCCATCTCACAGAGTAAAGAAAAAGAGGTTCTATAGGAACAATTCATTGGATGAGTTTAAAAAAGCAAGGCTTCCTACCTTCAATGACAAGATAAAGACTGTACATGAAGCTGAAGCTTGGATTATTAGTATGAGGAAATATTTCTAAGTCCAAGACTATTCAGGAAATATGAAACCTAGGGTTTCCATCTTCAACCTAAAGAGAAGAGAATCCATTTGGTGGGAGCACCTTAGGGAGGTAAAGAAGATCAATGAAAGGAATATCACTTAAAAATAGTTCAAGAAATACTTCAAGGAGAAGTACCTCTCAAACAGGTATTATGATGATAAGATCAAAGAATTCCATGATTTGAAATTGGAACAAAAGAAAATGGAAGAGTATGCCAACAAGTTCTTGGAACTTTTGAGGTATGTCAGGTACATTAAGGATAAAAAGGTAAAAATCCAATGTTTTCTGAGTTGGCTACCCTAGTCTTACAAAGATGAAATTGAGTTTTATGAACCTAGAAACCTGGAAGAAGAAATAAGGAAAGCTAAGTATTGCTATGAGAAAAGAAAGAGAAAACTTGACTACAATAAGGTTTGGAAGGGAAAAAATAATGAGAATTTTGATCATAGTAAGAAAGGGTTCAAAACTTCTAACTTCAGGAAACAGTAGAGGCATCCATCACAAGTTGTGGGTAGGCCAGCTAGGGAAATGGGAAAAAATCCAAGAGATCCACAACATAACAGAGAGACTCTCCAATGTTGGAAATGAGGAGGACCCCACTTGCGCAAAAAATGCCCACTTGAGGATGGGTATGTAAGACAAGATCATAACATTAAAGAAGCAGAAATTGCGGGTCAAGTTGTAAGGAATGTCCCTAGGATCTATGCATCACTAGAGGCCCATCAAGAAGACCATCAATCAAATGTGGTTGAAGTTGTAGGTAATATTGATGAGCAA